>CAUYQU010018236.1:0-30460 GCA_963574635.1 Cheracebus regulus | reverse complement strand
CTGTTTCTTTCTTTCTCCTTTTCTCTCTTTTTCTAAAATCTTTTCCTCTTTCTTTCTCTTTCATTCTTTTTTTCTTTCTTTTGCTGTTTCTTTCTTTCTCCTTTTCTCTCTTTTTCTAAAATCTCTTCCTCTTTCTTTCTCTTTCATTCTTTTTTTCTTTCTTTTGCTGTTTCTTTCTTTCTCCTTTTCTCTCTTTCTAAAATCTCTTCCTCTTTCTTTCTCTCTTTCATTCTTTTTATAAAAAAAAAAAAAAAATCCCAAACTAGGATTTCACAGAGATGGTTTCCACATAAAAATTAAAGAACCCTACTGTGAAGTAAATAATAATGCGAGTATGGGAGCAGGGGAGGGACATGATATCTGGCCCTTTTGAAGATGACCTTACAGTCTTCCAAGTAATAAAGTCACTGGGTAAGTTTTCGTTTTTTCCTTGGTTCCACAGAAGTTCCATAATGTTAGACAGTTGAAACTTTAAGCAAGGATAAGAAGCTAGAAACAACAACTTAAGAAACAGACAGAGGATAAGATTATCCTTATTGCGAAGCACCTAATTTGATGCAGAAAAGAATTTATTTGATGGTTTTCTGGTGGAGAATGTGTGTGTTCAATGCTAAAATATTTTCAGAAGTTGCACAGTGCTTGCCACACAATTTTTAAAAAACGTTGTTAAATGATTGTGAACATTTCTTTGATGTTTATAGACATCTCTCATATCATTAGAGAATATCACAAGTATCTCAAGAATACATACATGTACATCAGCTATGCACTGTGTACAAAACATTAGGATCATTTTTGCCTTATATTGACAGTATTTGATATTGTTCAACAGGACTCGGCTGATCTGTTCTTTCTTCTTTTTGTCTCTCTTTGTCTTTGGATTTGTTTGAGTATTTGTGTTTGACCTTTCTTCCCCTTTCTCTGTCCTTTCCTTTGCTGTGTACAGCCTGTTAAGCTCCAGAGAGAGATGCTACAAGGACCATCCAGACTGTTCCTACCTGGACATTGTGGAGGTCAGGCAGGGGGAATCTGAAAGAGAGAACATTGACACAAGAGAGGCAAAATCTGAAGTTTTTCTTTCTCAGTGTATTTTTTATTTCTTTAGTTTCTTTTTTATAGTTTCCATGTATCTGCTGAAATTATCAGTTTATATGGGTTGTTTACTTTTTCCACTTTAGTGTTTCATCATAGTCAATTTAAAGTTCATATTTGGTCATCCCAAAATTTGCACCTTTTCTTATTTGGCTACCATTGTTTCTTTTCTTTCTTAACTCTTGGTGTCCTTTATTTTCCTTTGTGTATGTTTTTGTTCTTAATTGTTTGCTGAACATTTTTATCAAATACAGTAGAACCTTAAGTGATTGATACCTATCTCCTTAAAAAATACGCCCCTTCTTCTGTCGGTTTGCTAGAGTAGAGGCTGGGTCAATACACTTGGTAGTTGAGGTCTGGGATTTGTTAGAATGCCAGTTTAACTTAGTTCAACATTGCAGTCAAATGTCTTGAGGGTAGGTTTGTCCTAGGACTTAAGCCTCAATGAGGTTATGAAGAGCTGCCTGTGGTTCAGAGAAGAGCCACTTGCTTTCCAAACTGTGGGTCATCCCTTTCTGCATGGCCACTTGCTGCCACCATTTTGGATATCTGGGGGTTTACTTTGCTCTTTACTTCTGCCTCCTGTGTTGCTCTTCTGAGCCATCCTCAGCCTCTGACCTCAGCTGTGGTTGCCCTGCCATCTATCTGTGAGGCTGGTATTGCCAGGAAAGAGGTATTTGTCATTACCTTCCTCAGCTGAAAGCACAAAGTACCTCAAACGTTTTCTCTCAGCTCTCTTTCCCTCTCCTGTATTTGGTGTGCTGATCTTAGCACTCATTAAATATTTGAGACTGCCCAGGAGTCATCTGGGTTCGAATCTGCCATGTCAGCACACACATGGCCACTATACATTTAAGTGTTAGCCTCCTTTCTCCCAAATCCCGTCCATGGCAACTTTATTTCCACCCTAGAAGCCTAGAATTTTTTCCACTCTTGTAAAGGCTTTGCCACTTTCTAGAGTTTAGTTCTTTTCAGTTTGAGTCCTATTCTCTCTGGTAGGTTTTACAACTATGTTTATATAACCTATCTGGCTTGTTTTAACTGTAAAGATGAAAGCAACAGTCTTTTGAGATATCAACATCTGAAACAAAACTATGTACAATGATTTTTAAGTCTTGATAGCAGCCTCCAGCACCTGATATGCAATGTTATACAATAGGCACTCAATAAATGTTTACTGAATAAATATGGATAAGAAAGAAAATTTATTCTGTCTTGCACCAGAGTGCAGTAGAACTAGGAGCAAGGAAGGAAATTATAGAGAAGTATATTTGGATGAATATAAAAATATATTGCATAAGAAATAGAGCTATCCAAAAGTCAAGCAGCCTTATTTCAGACATAGTAAATTACAAGTTATTGAAAGAACTTAAATAAAGACTTTAGGGACTAAATAGAAGGCTCTGAACCACATGAATGCTTCTTGTTAGATGATTAGTTAAATCTTTATAACTCAGTGATTCTATATTATTGCAGGAAAATCAAGTTTTATATTTGTAAACCATGTAAAATGGGCCAAATATTTGTACACGCTACTCACATGCCTAAAGAAAATGTAGCTTCTAAGTGTCTTCAATGTCATTTTATTTACCAGCTTCTACACCATAGGATCACTGGGATAAAAACAAATAATTAACTTTGTGAACTTGTCCAATGCATAGTATCTTAATTTGTGGGGAAGTGATGAGTCTCTTGAATGATTTCGTCTCTCTTGTGTCTCTGTCTTTCAGATTCCCCCTGCCCGATCTTCTCCATGTTGTCTAGGTAAGAACAGTCGGGATGGTCCTTGTAGTATCTCTCTCTGGTTCCTTGTCTGATGAGGTTCCTGGATCTTACTTGTAGATTCGGGCCATAGCTAGCATTTGAGGCATTTTTTTCCTAGGAACTGGACACCACGATTCTATACCAGCCTAAAGTGATGAAGTTCCTTGTACTGCAATCTCTTTGTCTATACCCACAACCTTCTTCTGGCATATCAGCCTTTTCAACCTTTTTCTAGACCCTGTGTAGACCCTGGAAGCCAGAGAGTACAGTGACTCATCCTCAAGCTAGTTTATTCCACCCATGTTTTATGTATTTTTTTTTTAAGTGGCTTCTGGGAGGGCTTGACATACAGCCTTTGCAATGTAGGTCATTACTGATCCTTCCCCCAGTTTGAAAGTGAGAATCCCATGTCCTATCCATCAGCCCTCAAACTGCATGTCTAGCTTTCTCCTTTCTCCATGTCCCAGATTTCTCCTTGGGAGGAGGAATGACCTCCTTGTGGGAAATTACTTGTGGGAAATTACTTGGATGCACTGGTTGCCTCTAAGTATACACCAGGCAAATTATACCCAGGTCATGGAGCAGAAAGTCTCATAGACCCAAAGTAAAATGAGCCAATCATATGGGTTACTTAATTTAGAAAACAAAACGAAAAGCATAAGAAAAAGTAAGTAACTCACATTACCTGAATTCTAGGTTATCATTCAATATTCATATATTATATTTTTTTCTCTGTGGCATAAGCTTTCCACAATAATGGTGCAATTATGAGGACTGGAGTTGAGGTTTTACATGGGAGTCCAGCAGATGGAAGGTGCCTGGGACCAACACAAATACTCAGATACTCATTCTATAGAGAGACCCAGGGGCAGGTACAGCCGGCCCTATCTCTGAGCTATAGTTTGTCCGTGACCATTGAGTGGCCACACGTTTTTATTTGAGTGTCTCAAGGAAAGAACATTTAGAATAAGAATCTCTACCACCAATGGGTTTCTGATGTAAGACTTCATGCGTATTAAGTGATTCATGAGCCTCATATATTTGGTGCATCATGAATAGTTTTCACTTTGTACTTCCATCCCTTTCTATCTTTGTTAGCATGCCTATATTACAATTACTTTGTTTGACATAGCAAGGATAAATGATTTTAAAAAAAGTAAATATCTATTCAATATTTTTAAAACATTATACCAGTCATATAGGTAATGATTAATATACTAACATTTTGTTTTCAGAAACAAATGATTGATTTATTGATAATTATAAGTCTGTTCTGTGTCATATGCTGTAGTGGATATGTGAAATGCAACTATGAACTGACTGTTTCTTTTGTTTTATGACCTTTAAGCAGTATTGGTACTAACACAGATGTTCCATAGTTACAGACGATGCACTGAATTGAACTGATACCTTAAACATTGCTAAATATTACAATATACTTTAAACAGAAATCATACACATCTTTGGTTCTTAAGGACCTTACAAAATAGCTAATGTCTAAAAAAAGGCAAATTCTTTTATTTATCCATTCTGAAGAATATAATCAGGAATTGCATTTATGATTTTTAAGAAAGCACTCATTTGTTTTCTGAATGAATTCTTAGGTTACACAGCATTGGAGAGGTGTGGATCTGGGATATCTATGTTAAGAAGAAAATTCTTAATTTTTGGTCTGTTTAAAAAAATCTATCATAATACCCATAATATAGAAGCATTCACCTTCCAGCAAACAAGTTCTTCCTCTTTAACTGTATATGCAAATTTTGGAGATAAAATAGTGCCTAAGCAGTCAATTTATCTACCAAAAAAAAAAAAAAAAGGAAGAGAAGGAAAGGTAGGGAGGAAAGGGAGGAAGGAGAGAAGGTTGACAGGAGTGAGGGACAGATTGAGGGAGAATAGAAGGAAGGAAAGAAGGAAGAAAGGGAGGAAAAGAGAAATACACATCTGAGACAACACATTATAGCTGGGTAGAGTGCGTGAAGTACTAGAAATGGTCATATTCCAAGACAGGAAACATCCGATTAACTTGCCAGATGCATTGCTTTGATTACCTGCCTTATGTGCCAATCTGAATAAATTCTCTCTTTCTTTTAGCTACACCTACTGGAATGGGATTGGATAAATACTTGACCACTATTTCTAGGCTACAGGGTTGACGCCCTCCTTCTGATTTTGCTTGCTATCTTGTGCACTAGCAAATTTCCTAGTGTGTCCCATTTTTCCATTTATAGATTTTTTGCCATGAAGTTCAATGATTGTAACTCTCATAATGATAAATATTATGGTGCCTTGAGCTTTTCAAATAAATAGTTTTAAACTGCAACACTCTTCTTAACTTCTACATGTGTATTTAACTTCTATAGCCATCATCAATACATCATTACTGAGTGAAAAGAGGCCAGTTGGCTGTGGTCTCTTTTCTGCTCTTAAGTTTTTGGGTGTTTGTGGATTTGTCAGCTCTCCTGAACTACTGCTGTTTATTTCCAGTTCCTTGGAATGCCAGCTGCTTACAGAGTCTCTTGTGTTTAAGCAGAGCATAATTGAGATTTTATTGCATGTTGGTATGGACTCTCTGTTTGCTGCTCCATTTATAAAGCCATTATGGTAGTCCATTCTGTGTCTTAACCAAACATTGCCAACACTGACACAGATCTTCCAAGCTTTGCTGAGGGTTATACTCTGCTCTTAAATGGGCAAAAGAGGGAACTGAGTAACTAATGGGCAGCTCTTTGGTTTGTAGGATAGTAGCCCATGTTGAGGAAAACCAGCACTTTACAGTTTAGACAAACTCAGAAGCATATTATTTCACTTCCAGTATGATCACTGTATGCTTTTCCTAATAATTTTTGACTCAGCCGGCTCCTAATTCAATTGATATAATTGAGATCGTTTCTCTCTCGAAATCGCATGAATTGCAATCTCCAATGTTGAAGGCGGGGCCTAGTGGGAGGTTTTAGATCATGGGGCAGATCCCTCCTAAATGGCTTGGGCCATCCCCTCAGTAGTGAGTGAAATCTGAGTTCCTACAATCTCCTGATCATTTAAAAGCGTGTGACACCTCCCCGCTGCTCTAGTGATGTGCCTCCTCCCTTTTACCTTCCGCCCTGAATGAAAGCTCCCTGAGGGCTCCCCAGAAGCCGAGCAAATGCCAGTGCCATGATTCCTGCAGCCTGCAGTGCTGCGAGCCAATTTCACCCTTTTCCCTTATAAATACCCAGCTTCGGATACTTCTTTCTAGCAGTGCAAGAATGGCCTGAAACAGCAATAGCATTTAGATTACAGAGTAATTTAAAAGCCACTAAAAAATTTAGTGGGCAACCAGTTAGGTGTGTTCATTTTTAAGGAAGTTGTGCCTCCACTGAGAAAATAGATGGAAAGAAGGCAGCATTCAGTATTTATGCTCACTTCTGATCATTAATGTGTAGTCATATACAGTCCTACAGTAATCCCAAAGTGAGATGCTAAGCATCTAGTACCCCAGCTTAAACCAGGATTTACATATGTGAAGAGGTCTTCACATATGTAAATCCTGGTTTAAGCTGGGCTACTAGAATTGCTTATAGATGCCAGTAAAATCTGCACATGTAGGCAGAGGAAGCTCCTGGATATTATAAAATGCAAATCCTCTCTTAAGAAAACAACTGACGTGAAGCTTTTGTATCTGTGGATCATGCTGTCAGGATTTCAGTGTTCTAATAACCCAGTTCTAATGAGTTCGTATGATTTATTCAATAAGGACTAAATTTTTTAAATATAATCATTACCTTGATGGCTAATACAGTAGAATAAGGATCCAGTTAATTATACAATTCTACATGGAGATATTATTCAGCTCTCATCTTTGAATAACCAAAAAGAATTTCTTTTTAAATCACAATTCCTTCTTAGAGACTGCTGTTGTAAAAATAACTTATTTTGTAGGCTGAAAAATCTCTTTAAAATTTGTCAGAAAAATCTAGTCTCTCTTCAAGTAGGTAAGAGTCATTTTAATTATCAAGAATAGTTAGACAGTTTTTTAAAATAGTCATACAGATAAAGTAACAACTATGAATTCCATTTTGTCCACGGAATTAGGTCACGGGTGAAGACAGGAATTCAGTGCTGAATTGTTTTGTATTAGTATCACCCAACTTTATTTCTCTAAGAACATCTATATCTATATATCATATTTTTCTTTTAAGACAGTGCACTTTTATGACTGTTCAAAGCCGTTAAGTGTCCTACTGCATTTATTTCTTAGCTAATTTTGAACATATCTACTAAAATAAATACATAATGAAATAATGTACTCTGTACATTGTTCTGCAAGATACAAAATGGAGTAATATAAAGCTTTTCTACAGTGAGTTTGTATTTTAGCACTAAAAATCCTCTTTTTATGTTCTATTTTATATCATTTTCAAACACATGCAACATTTGTACCAGCCCATTCTCTGTATTGGCTCTATCCACGTCCCTAGTATTCAATTCTATCAAAGTACTTTATGGTACTTTATTAAGTCTACTTTATGAGCTTGAGAAAAAATGAGCTAAGCTGGTAGCTCCTAAACTGGTAGAAATCTGTAGAATTAGAAAAAAAAAACTCTTAACAGTTACTGAGTGTTTACTCTCTGGAAGATACAATGTTCAGCAATATACATCTATGACCTTGCTTAATACCTTGCCAAATCAATCACAGGTCCATGAGAAAGGTGATGTGAGTTCTCTTTTTCTGTTGAACAAGCTCAGATTCAGAGATGTCAAGAGACTTTCCCAAGGTCAGGCAGCATGTCTGTGCCAGGGCTGGAGTTGAAAGCAGGGTGTGTGAATCTGCAACCTGAGCTATTATAAAGTAAGCGTTATGATGCTACTCATCTTCATTATGAAGAAACTGAGTGATTGCTTCTAACTCATCTAATAAAGCTGCTGCTGATTTTCAAATCTGTGTGTTCTGACGATAAATTGTATGTGCTTTTCCACAACCTTATGTTGATATGCTTGAGATAAAAAGTTTTTTCAGTTATTAGCAATGATCCATATAAATGGGTTTTCAAAAGTAAGTAAAGTGTAAAGGAGAGCCTAAAGGATACAATATTTCTGATTATTTCCCCATCATCTTCCTAATTCCTAAAATATGCTCTGTGACTGGTTAGGCCTGAGGCTCTAAGGCCTGATTTTAACAATTTGGGCTTAGTGCAAGTCCTATCCTTATTTCTTCTTTATACCCTTCTGATGTGCCATCTTCATGCAACATAGTGGTGCCATGTTGGGCTTCAGATCTGCCTCACTCTCAAATCCTTAGGTCAAACAAAGCAATTTAAAAAACATGTATCTGGTCTGATTTGATAACAAGCAAGACAAATGGACTTTTCAACAAATAAAGTACAAAAATCTCAAACAGCATCTTACCCAGTTAATTAGAACAGCAATAGTAACAGCAGAAACATTACTTGTTTCTGTTGTTACACATAGATTTCAAAATCGGCAGCAGCTTTATTATGACAAAACATCACTGGAAAGCAAAGCTTTCACATAAAAAGGTGACAACAACATACTATAACTGATAAATAAAAATAATGACTTTCTTCCACTTTGGCTGAAATGGGGCTATCCACAACTATATCATCACTCAGGTGGAAACCCGTCATCACTCAGCCTGCATTAGTGTCATGATATTACAATTGTGATTCACTCAATGACCTGCTGCAGATAGTCTTAAATAAGCCCTCTCATTCAGAATGCCACAGAAAGCGCTCAGAGAACTGGCAGAGGCAACGTAAATATTGATCACTAGTGTAATAATTGTAATTTATATTAGCATAAAGTCTACCTCCTTAGGAACCATTTAAATAGCTCTGAGTATTTCTCTCTCATTTGTCCTATTCAAATATAGATGTGACTGGTGTTTATCTCTGCCACAAGATGAGAAATAAAAGTATAAACACAATTTGTGTTTGAGGAGGAAGATGATATCTAGCTTTTTAGGAAACAAACTGATTTTATAGTCCTTTAAAAAATTACTTGTCAGTATTTATAATGCTGCAGTATGCACCATGATAGTAACAAATTATTTTCATCTTGTTCAAGCATGTATGGTCATTTTTTTTTATTTCATTCTGTTAGTCTGTGGTTTGAACCTGAAGTGCATTTACCTATAAATATTGTACAAAACAAACTTCTTCTTTCTTATGATTCACTCATCCCAAATTTCAAAACATAAACTTCAAAATGGCATTTAAGAAACGCTGTACACAGAATACTAAATGGCAATTATTCTATATAAATGCCATATAAATATTTATCTAGTTTCTGCCTTTGGATCTGCTCATCTACGTAATTTATGTTTCTTTACCAGATCATTCTGATCAAAATACAAACATGCTCCAACATTCCTCATCATGAGACAAACCAACCAACCTGGTCCCTGGCATATCCCCCCGAAACATTAATTCCATATTCACACACAATTTCTGAACTCATTTCCTCACCTTCTATTCTCTCTCCCATGCATTCACAATTCCTCTGGTTTCTTTACCATACCAACATTCTTTTTGTAGTTATCAGTGACCCCTAAAGTTAGCAATTAAAGTATACATTTTACTGTAATCATTGGACACAGCCTTTTAGCAGCCTTTGCCATAGGGGCTAACCTCTAAGGAGGGGTAATTATACTATGCTGGCTTGTTTGTCTACTGAGAAAACACTTTCTTGGTTTTCTTTTTACCTCTCTGGCAGTTCTTTCTTCATCTCCTTAATTAATGTCTTTTCTCAAAACATTTCTTGATCGTTTGCTGCCCCAAGGTTGCTGACGTCTGCTCTTGCCTTCTGTATCTGCATGTGCTCTTAAAACACCCCATCCTGTCCCTAGAGCCTTAAAAACCATCTAAAGAGGCTTCTGCCTCCTAAATCTTTATTTCCAGCTCTGACCTATTTTCTGCATTCTAGATGCACTTGCCCAACTGCTTATATGCAACTCTACTTGGATGTCCTATAAATATTGCATACTTACTTATAATTTACCAAGCTGAAATTTTGCATTTACAATCTCCCTAATTCTCTTCTGTCTCATTTCAGTAAACATAAACACCATTTCCTGAGTTTCCTCAAGCCAGAATTCTTCCAGTGAAACTCCTTAGCAAGAGTGAAACACATCTTCAATGTAAATCTCATGTTTTTCTGCTGTTTCTGTTCCGCTGTTAACCATTCTCGTCCAACCCATCCTCCTCTCTTTCTTGAACTTCAGCAAATTCTACTATTGCTCATCCACCTTTAACCATAGCCTCACCCTAATCCATTATTCATACAGCAACCACATTGAGCTTTCTTAAGAACAAAATTCAGCACATGCCATTTTCCATCTTAAATCTCTTTGATGGCCTCCTATACCCTTAAAATAAAACACAAAGTCTCAACAAGGATCTTCAAAAGCTGGCCTCCCACCTACCTTTTCCCCTGCATTTTGTACTGCACTCCACACTTTTCCTTATATCCTTTCACCCAAACTTCCTTTCTGTGACTGAGCCTACCAAGGCCTTTTCTGTTGATGGGTCTGCTGCTGAGATCACTGTTCCCATGGCACTTTGCCTTCTTGTAGCAGATCATAAGTGACCTCCTTACAGATGATATTAGTCACTAAGGTTCCTAAAACACTCCATCTGCAAAACTCAGTCACCCACCCAACTGTTGTAACACATAATTCTGTTTGTTTCATTCATATCACATCATCTCTGCTCTGTAATTATGTGTTTAATTTATACATTAATATTTTAATACATAAACATATTTATGGTGCATAATATGACCTCTGCCATTGCAGGGACCTTGTCTGTCTTTTAACCATTTTTCCCCACCACCTAAAAAAGTGCCTGGCATAGAGGAGATGGTCACTAAATATTCGCTGAATGAACAATAAGGTAATCTCATTACACTTCATTTAACCTTAATCTGTCCATTTCCAAGTATTAAAGGAAAAACTTATATGCAGTAGTTGATAAGGTACTAATGGCAAGATACTAAACCAGCTTCTAGAACAGGAGTTGGCAAACTCCAGCCCACAGGCCAAATGCTGCCTGTTGTGTGTTTTTGTAAATTAAGTTTTATTGTAACGCAGTCGTGACTACTCATTGACCAATTGTTTCTGGCTGTTTGGGGTCTCCAAAGCCATTGTTAAGTGGTTGCCATAGAGACTGTCTGTCTTAGCTTTTGAGGTCTGCAGTATTGGCTTTCTGATCCTTTATGGAAAAAGAAATGTATTGACCTGTTCTCTGGAAGATCCTAGTGTGATAATTTCTTGAATAGGAAATCTACTTTTGTTGGGTTTTCAAACCTAAAAGTTAAGCAAATAATTTGAATGACAGTCTCGTATATCCTACATGAAATCAAATCGGCGTCTGTTCTCTGTCTTGACCGCTCCGTATTTACAGTCCTGAGTCCACAGTCAGAAGATTCAGGTATAGTTGAGACTCAACCATTAACATTTTAACCTTCACTAAATCCTTAAAAAATTTTCAATTTCATTTTCATTATCTGTGAGATGAGAAGAACAATATTGGCTTTAACTAATTGACCAAATTCTTGTTAGGAGAGGGTGAAGTGTTACACACTCGTGGCAGCATTTTGGTTTTGACTCCATTAACAAAACTTTGTGAAGGCTTCTGAAGTTACACCTCTCTTCTAACTTTTCCCTATACTCTCTTTTTCTTCTGGTGAAGGCTATTTATAAGCATGAATTCTGGAATTAGACTGTCTGGGTTTTAATTCCAACTCTAGCATATTAGAATTTTTGACCTTGATACATAACCTCTTCAAATCTCAGATTCTTATTAGTAAAATTAGAAAAATAAGATCTAGTGTTCCTATTGAGGTTACTGTGAGCCAGGCAGTACTCCAAGCCCTTTAGATACCTTAATTCATCTAATACTCTCAACACAGTGATATCAGCATTATCACCATCATCATCATTATTCCATTTTGCAAATGAGAAAATGGAGGCACTGGGTAGTTAAATAACTTGTCTAAGTTAACTGACTCAGTAAGTACAAGACTTGTGATTTGAACCCATTCCTTGGATTTTGCCTCTTATTTTAGCAGAAGATTCTTAAGATTAAATGAGGAGAATGAGATGTTCTTGACAGTTCCTATCTTAGAAAGCAAACCATAAATGTTAGCTATTACTTTATCCAATCATCTTTACTATTTTGAAGGGAAAATACTTTGTTATTTTTTAAAAATTACTTTATTTCTAGATAAATTAAGTTGAAATGAAAATAGTTGATCCATTCACATGGTACTCTTTAAATCACAACAAAACTCACTGTAAAATTTTTTGTGTATAATCTCACACTCTCTAGTAAAAGATACTAATATGCAGATCAATCAAGTTTCTTAGTAGTCTCTCTATATGCACCCTGGATAGTCATGATTAAGTGAAAATTACCTTCTAATTTCTGTCATAGGCCTATGTGTCTCTGAGATGTCTGCAATATACAGTAGGCAATAGAGTGAAACTCTAAGCTGAATAGGTAAAGTGAAGGGTTTTAAAAGTTTTTTCTCAGAATTTTAAAAATTTAGAAGTCCTTACAGGGCTTTCTTGGGAGAACTAAGGGTAAGGCTTCTTTGTCAATGCTTATGAGAAGATGTTAAGAAACCAACAGTCGGTTTTTATGGCAAGGCTTGACCAGTCATGTTGGGCATGTTATCTAAGCTGCTGACTCATTATTGCAAAAGAACTCATTGAGTGAAGCTATCAGTGACAAGATCCTGTTGATATCTGGGATGTAAACATACATATTCTTTCTCTTCAGTTGATGTTCTTGTTTTCTTTCTGCTGGTATTTTGGAGAAACATTTCTCCCATTTTGTAAGGTCTGGTGAACCTGTCAATCATAATGCTCCACTCATTCCACAAGGATGAGAATATGACACAAGATAGCCATCTCACCCTAGCCTACCCTTTGTGCTTTGGGCACAATGAGGCAAAATACACTTCCCTGGTATTGCAATTGGGAAGTTGAAAGACAATGTACTTTACTACCGTGTTCTGATTTTCTACTACTGCATAACCAACCATCCCAAACTTCGTAGCTTTAAAAAGCTTCTGATCAAGTCTTACGTGGTTTAAGACTTTCACCAGGACAGCGTGGGATAACCTGTCTTTCTGTTCCACAATGTCTGGGTCATTCCCTTAGAAGGCTTGAATTGCTATCTGGGTAGAAGCCAGTGTCATCTGGAGGTGCCATTACTTTTTTATATATATACGTTACTTGGGCTGGGATGACTTGAAGGCTGAGTACAGTTGGGACCATTGACCAGAATACCTACATGTCAACTCTCTATATGTCTTGGGCTCCTCATAGCAAGGTGGCTTAGTTCCAGAAAGCAGTGATCTGAGAGGGATGGTCCAGAGAGGAAGTGTTACAAGAGACTCAGTCCGAAGCTGCAAGGCCTTTTCTGGCAGAGCCTTGTAAGTCACACAGTGTCATTTCCCTTATATTCTCTTAATTACAAGTTAGTCACTAAGGCCAGACCAGATTCAGTTGGTGGCTGTAGTTGGGGTAGTTAGGCGAGACGGGAGATTAGATTCTACTTCTTAACTGGAGATTGGCAAGTGACATTGCCGAAGAGCATAAAAAATGAGGACTGTATGGGAGGACACAGCCTGAGGCTGTCAGCAGTCACTTTCTCATCAAATGGAGTTAGCCGGTTTGTATAAAAACAAGACAGGTAAGAATAACAAAATCAAGGAATGGAGATCGGACCACCAAAGAAGTCACTGCAAGCTCTAATCAATCTGCCCAATGCTATTTATACTTTTAAACTCCCCAATAATGTAGAAGATTGTATTCATGACTGCATTTTCTAGTACCTGTTACCAAACTGAGTCTCAAACTGAAAAAATTGCTTCTCTACAAATTCACACTGATGAGTTTGCACCCTGGACTCAGGCAATCATCTCTCATACTGTATAATTCTCTGATGTCTTTAGAACCTTGGCAAAGTCATTAGTCCCTGAAAGTTAAAGATTTATTAGTTAACCATTCAAAATGTGATTGTCAATCTTCTTCTTAATAAGCCATAATTCTGCATCATTTAACTTAGTGACATTTAAAATGATTAAATGTGTTCAACAGTAACAATTTACCACCATGGTAAATCACGGCTAGGCCTTCTTTACTGAATCTTTAAGTAAACTCAATAATATATTGAAAACTAAAGCACTGAAGTATCTAAATTATTTAACATGAACTTTTGGGCTTATTCTGTTTTACAGGAGATGATACAACAGTGTGAAAAATCTTTTCTGATCTTTAAAAAATTTCTGGATTTGAACTTTATAATTTTGCTTCAAATTTAAAATTTTTATTTTGCAGCTGAGTGTGGTGGCTCACACCTGTAATCCCAGCACTTTGGAAAGCTGAGGTGGGTGGATTACCTGAGGTCAGGAGTTTGAGACCAGCCTGACCAATGTGGTAAAATCCCATCTCTACTAAAAATACAAAAAGTAGCCAGTTGTGGTCGTTGGCACCTGGAATCCCAGCTACTCAGGGGGCTGAGGCTGGAGAATCGCTTGAACCTGGGAGGCAAAGGTTGCATTGAGTAGAGATCACAGCCTTGCACTCTAGCCTGGGAGACAAAGTGAGACTCCTTCTCAAAAAAAAAAAAATATTTTGCATAGTCTTACACTCACTGCCACAGGTAGATAGATGGCACAGGCTTTACTGTGTGCAGAGATTATAGCCTACAGTGAATGCCAAGAATGAACTACTTAGTTCCAGCCGAGTGGGGCTGGGAGTAGCTTTTCCGAGAGAGTCCACCCCAGCATTCATCCACCAAGTATTTATTGAAAGGGCTTGAATTAACTACAGACATCCACTAGATGGTCATTTGAGGTGAGTTACTGAGGAACCTGTGACCTTGTACACACTCAAACTGCATTCTTTGGAGGCTGTTATTAGTGTTCCTTATCACACCACAGACTCCACTCCCCGTCCTGTTTTCAGGGTCAAGGGTTTTCATTCCCATGAACAAATACACACAGTGCCTCAGTATTTTTCCATGCCCCACCTCAAATGACATGTATATAAGCTTGAATATGTTGCCACGTGGCCCCTACATCTCTCCTTTCTTTAATTTTTAGAGCATGCTGGTTATTCAATACAAGGTAAGCTTCTAGTGTTCTTCCCTGATTGCAGATGCATTGGGTGGCAGCACAGAGCCGTCTGCAGATGCCTAGCAAACATACACACAAAAATAAGCATAGCAGCCATCACTCAAATGTGTTTGTTTAACCTAAAGGTTTCACCATTGAAAGCCTTCTTGTAATTGCTGAAGGATACTTGTTTGTAATTGCTGCGACCATTCTTTAAGTTGTTTCTTTAATTCACACTCAGGAGTGGACATTTGAGGAGACAAATGGTTGTGATAAGCCCGTTGTTTCTGCTCCATATTAGAAACACCTTTCCCAAACAAAAGTATATAGGGGTGCATAGTACAAATCAGGATAGTATCAGTAACATTATGCAAAGAGAAGGTATAGTTGCTACCACTAGTAATGTACTCACCACATGAAAGAACCCATTTTAAAAAAAGGAAGTCTTAATCTCGAAATTTGGGCATCAGCAGGGCTTAAAGCTTATTTCTGTTTTAGTTGTAATAATGGTCCCAAAAGTCCATACTCTGACCAGGTGATAAAATTATTGGAGGGACTCCCAAATCCAGTAGTCTGATTTGCAGACATAAGATTATCATGGGGACCCCAGTCAAGTAAGATGCCATTATTAAACAGAAGCCTTTGGCGTGTCGCAGGTTGTCTGCATGGAGACCACTGGATGACCTCAAAATTACATCACTAGTCCCTACTCGGACAGCATGTAGGAAGATCAGGCACTTGTGTAGCTTCATTAGACACCTCAGCAAGATGAGTAGCAACCACAGAAATACAGGTTACACATGCAAGCTTCAGCATCCCTTTGAGGCTGATAGTAAAGATACCCCTGAGGAATGACAGTAACATTTTATCATGTGCTATTGTGGAAATACAAAGAGGGGATTACTAGACAATACAGTCAAAGAGTCATTAAGATTAATCCATCTCCAATTTTCAATTAAGGGGCGAGACAGGGGCATCTATTGACCTCCTGTCCAAGAAATGTCATTAGGTGACAAAGGCGGGTCAGCATCCCACCATGTAACAACATTAAAAACGGGGATTTAGACCATGGCTCCAATAAACATGTTCTTGAGCTGATCCCACTTGGCAGAGAACAAAAATTACCAGCCACCCTAACATCCATGTCTGTCTTACTTTCTCAGAAGTTTTCCCAGATACATAAGAAACTGGTTCTCTGCAGTTGCAGGGGTTCCCACGGTGGCAAGCTAGATAGGTGCCTGCTGATCCAGTCTCTTTAGCTGTCCTCAAGTAATGTCCGGTGCCTTCTGAGTCATCACTCTTATTGCTGGCTGATTTTCCAACAACGGGTCCTGCTCTCAAGGAGAGAGCCCCATATTCCCTGTTTTTTTGTTTATTAAGATATATTTGAAGAGTTTAGTGAGCTTCTTTAACAATGCCCTAACTGGTTGAGTTATAAGGGATAATAGTTTTATGTTGTATGCATTAAAGTTGCAATGCATATGTAAATTGAGCACTAAGATTGTAAGGTGCATTTATCAGTTTTTATGGTTTGCAGAAGGCCTAAAGTTATAATAGATTCACACAAATGAGCAATTGTATCTTTAGTTTTTTTCTCCGGTCTGGGGTGGTAGCATGTATTAAGCCCATATAAGTGTTCAGGGTAATGTGGAGAAATTGAAAACATTCAAAGGGTGGATACTGAGTAACATTAGTTTGCCAGATAGCATTAGGCACCAAACCTTGTGGGTTGGCACCAAGCCCTAAGGAAAAAGGAGAGAGAAGAATGCTGTTGGCAATTAGGACAAGTTTTAATAATCGTTTGTTTAAGACTGCGGGTATTCTCAGGAAGAAAGTCATGATTAGCTTGAGCTGGCAAAAAATCGGGAAAGTCTGCAAACCCCATTTGTGTTTGTACCAGAGCATCAGCTCAAGCGTTTCCTTCTGACAAAGGACCAAGTAACCTAGAATGAGAGCGAATATGGGGGATATAAAGAGGGTGGTGACAGGCGCAGAGGAGCTCTTGTGCTACAAGAAGCAAAGCCAGTAGAGCTTCATTAGAAATGCCTTCACATGTGCAAGACCTAATAACAATACTATACACCGCATAAGCGGAATCGCTAACTACATTTGTGTCTTGATGAGGAAAAGTTTATAAGGCCAGTATTAGAGTACCTAACTCTGCTGTTGGTGGTTTTGAAATGTTCCTGGATTTTGTGCTGCCAACTTTACGTGGCATTTTGCCACACAATAGCTGTCTTTTCTAGTTTCTCCTGAACCATCTGTAAAGACCGCAGTGGCGTGAAGCAAGGGCTCAGAGACAACGATACACAGATTTAACAGGCACAGTGTGTAAAAAGTTCAGAAGCTTAGAGGCTGGTAAATGGAAGCTGATAATACCAATAAAGTCAGCCATTGCTACTTGCCAATTAAGAGCAGAAGCTAAGACAGTATGAAATTGTTCCTTGTTTACTGGTAGGCAGAGAGTAGCAGGGTCAGATCTTGATAATTGGACACAACATTGCTGCCCCTTTATGAGAAGAGAAGCTATTATATCTGTAGCCTTTTGTATGTGTTTAGAGGGGTTATGAGATAGGGAAATAGCGCATAAAATACAGAAATGGTCAAAGATACAGCCTACCTGCTAAACTAAGGCATGGCAGGAATGGATATTTTAAGCGTTTTTTTTTTTTTAAACCATATTTTGGTCCTTGGAAGTCAATAGAATGTCACTACAAGTTGCAGGATATTAAACCTGCATTGAGTTAGCTTAAGTGTAGAAAAAAAGAAAACATTTAAAAAATGTTTTTAAGTGCTGGCCATTTTTATGCATTAGCCTTTAGCTGGAATGTCTTACACGTGAGCTTGGGGAAGGAGGGCTGTGGCCGGTTTTCCCACCTGCTTTGGGTGCCTTAGGCAGCCTCTCTTTTTAATAGCCTGCCACCTGTTGCTGCCCTTAACCCGGGAGGAAGTTCGGAAGACTGCAAGTAGCAGCAAGAGGCCCGAGAACGACCAGGCGGTCAAGTGCGCGTGTAAGCACGGAGGGAGGAAGCCCGTGCTTAACAGGCCGGGAGAAGAGCTCGCCCCTCATCCGCCAGACCACCTACGCTTGGACCCGTCCTGCTACTAAGGTACTGAAAATAAAAGGGCTTTGAAAATCATTTTTACTACCCCGAAGCAAACAGGCTGGGGGGCAGCAGACAGGCGGTACCGGGTCTGCTTTGAGGTTTCCTAGTCACGGTGTTTTAAACATTTTATTAAAGCACAATGAGACTTTCCTCACTGCTGCGTCTATCTTCTGAAGATGACAGCAGCTGACAAAGCTGGACCCCCAGCCTGGTTAGCCCTGAACGTGGCTGTGGGACAGCACCCGTCAGTAGCGGGCTTCGCCCCCGAGCTCTGGTCTAGGCTGCTCTAGACTCTGCCCACCTCAGGTCAGTGAGGCTGGGTGCACGTGGACTGCTCCTTAGTGCTTTCCCTAGGGGCCAGGGAAAACAAGGAACTGCTGGTCAGCGGAGGCATGGCAGGGGTGCCAGGGAAGGGCAGACGGAGGACAAGCAGCCGCACAGCAAGCCCGGGCCGCTTTCTGGGCACATCAGTAAGGCCTGTGACCATGGTGAGGAGTCTTAGGACCGGGCTGGAGCTGCCTGCAGCCGCCCGGGGACTCGGTCTGTGCCCCTCGGCCTCCCTTCCTTCACCACAAACCCAGAAAGGGGCACCTTGTCCAGACCGCCCGTGACTGAGTGGGCACTCCACGGCATCTTAGCAGCTCTCCCGCCCCAGGCCCCGTGGCAGCAAGAAAGCCAGAGCTATGCGGGATAAAACCCCGCAGGCAGCAAGGACTGTCCTTTATTCTCCAGGGAGACAGAAGAGACAAGGCCAGAACGTCCGATGCTGGAGGCAGAAACTGGGAACTGGCACATTAGGAAGACGACTGAGATCAGCCACTTTGCGTCCCTTCCGGAGGCCCCCCTCGGCAGGGAGGTTTGTGGAGGGGCCATTACTGAGGTCGCGGTCACCCGGTCATCCAGATGCCCTCTGACTGGAGGTCTCACCCAGAACCCTCCCTCAGGCAGCCACAAGGGGGTGGGAGGCACTCGCCTGGACGGGGCCCACAGATGCAGGTCTCTTTGAGGGTGGAGGAGAAGAGGGCATCCGCTTTTCTGGGGGGGAGGAAGAGGCTCTGATCTGTCCTAACTCTCGGTAGAAAAAGCCCCTTGCTTATTCCCCATAGAAGGGAATGGAGGAGGGAGGGGTCTCCACACGTTGTTCTGCTTCCTGCTTTTCATTCTCCTTGCAATCTCCTGAATTCCCTTCAGGTGGAGATGAGTGGTCTGAGTCACCGCAGTTGGGCAAATAAAGATACAATGTAGAGCGTACCAGGGCCCAGGTGGTCAAATTGCAACATTAGTACAATGACCTTACTGATACCCTCTTTTCAGGCAGTGACCTTCCTGCTCCTGTAACTCTAAATCTAAGGTTCCTTGATCAGGAAACCAAGGGCATGCCTGCCGAATTCAGAGCATACGCTTGTGTGGAACTCCAGGCTCTAGAGTGCACTGGATAGCCTTTAGTAGCCGTTGCACTGTCACTTCTTGACCCATGATAACCTAGGGTCTGATATTTGACGCATGCGTTCCTTCCTCCTGATGGAGTCACGACTGTCTCTTACTGGGATTCCTCGAAAACTGATGAGCTCTCCACCTTCACCCATACATTCAAGGCGATCACATCGAGGTCACCAGTTGCAGAGCTTATAGCTTGCAGTGAATGCTAAGAATGGAGTACTTAGTTCCAGCCGAGCGGGGCTAGGGGTAGCTTTTCCGAGAGAGACTGCCCCAGCATTTGTCCACCAAGTATTTATTGAAAGGGCTTGAATTAACTACAAACATCCACTAGATGGTCATTTGAGGTGGATTACTGAGGAACCTGTGACCTTGTACACACTCAAACTGCACACTTCGGAGGCTGTTATCAGCATTTCTTATCACACCACACGCTCCACTCCCCGTCCTGTTTTCAGGGTCAAGGCGTTTCATTCCCATGAACAAATAACATACACAGTGCCTCAGTTTCCACGCCCGACCTCAAATGCCATGTACATAGCTTCAGTATGTTGCCATGCACTCCCTACACTGTGGAGAATGTTGAGAATACAGATGCAAAACAGAAAAATATGTGCTTAGAAAAGTTTTCCCAATTACATGAGTGTACTTTTTGATGGAACGTATTTCAGAGGATGAAGGGTGGTACTTTAAAATGTATCTGTAATACATAGTGCATTGTAGAAAAAGATTAATTTTCTCTGATTGTTTTGGTCCCAAAATGGTATTTATATGAACCTCTTTAAAAATGCAGGACTGTGTTTTAGATCTGTAGTAGTAACCCATACATATGTATGTACACACCATCGTACACACATACATAGTGCTGTGGCTGCTGGATTCCTCAGAAGACAGCCTGTTATAATGCACCTCATAAAATGGTAGTGATGAAAGTGATTTAAGTTGAAAGAAACAACTCAAAATATAGTGAGAATATTGCATGAACAAAGTGGCAGAGACTAGATGAAGCAATGCATATCCAAGGAAATTTGAGATTTCCTTTCTAAAGAAGCTGTTTTGAGAAGAGGCTAGTGGGAGATACTGTTGAATCAGTAGACTGAGGCCCCAAGCATAGGGCTTTGAATGCAGAGCTAAGAATTTTGGAGTAAGTGGAGAGGTATTAGAGCTTTCTCTCTTATTCATTATTATGGCAAAGACTAACATTTTAAAGCATTTTTCAGCACAATATGTTACCTATTTCGTTCAAAGTCATAATTGCAGCCCATGTGCTCATAGATGTTGGTTTCCTCCTTTGAGCCTAGAGTGACTCCGTATCATCATTTTATCAGATCGGTGGTTCTTAGAATTTTCACCACCCATTTAAATTTGTACTGATCTACTTGTGCTTCAGACAGCAGATAAAATTGGTGGCCTCAACAGCAGAAATTTACTTTCTTACTGTTCTGGAGGCAGGAAGTCTAAGATCAAGGTGTCAGAATGGTCACGTTCTAGTGAGGGCTCTCTTCCTGGCTTCTAGATGGCCACCTTTTTGCTGTGTCCTCATGTGGTCTTTCCTCTGTGTTGGTGAAAGGACAAAGAGAAAAAGAGATCTCCTCTTCTTATAAGGCCACCAATTCTGTCAGATTAGGACCTTACTCTTACAACTTCATTCAACCTGAATTATTTCCTAAAAATCCTATCTCCAAATACAGTCACATTAGGACTAAAGGCGGCATCATATGGATTTGGGGCCAGAGGCACGACAAAACTCAGTCCATTGCAACACTCTTTGGAATTAGCACCCCAAAGAGCTTTTGCTTATGTGGGTTATATCCATTGATATTTATTACTTTTGAAATAATATCAGAAGAATTTAAAAACATTATACTCCAATGCACATTTCATTCACTGCTGGAAAACTCCACTTCATACATATAGAAAAATGTAATGAAAAAAGGCAATTACCATTTTATTATTATTATGACAATGGTTTTGACATCACATACACCCTAAAAGGTGATTCACAGTAGTCCCCACACTTTGGAAATCATTCATATAGAAGAAAATTGAGCTACTGAATATATTTAAAATAAGCAATTCTTCTAAAAAGAAGTCATTGTATAAACTTATTTTCTAGCAGCTGAGTCTAAGGATCATCTTTGTTTGTTCTAAGATTAAGACATTACACAGAAATTAAATGACCAGTCCACCTTCCTGCATTCTGCCACCATGTTCACACACAAACCCCAAGCAGGTATGAGCTTTCATTCTTCTCTTTATCAAAACTCTTCTCTTAGAACAAATCAACTTCAGGGCTGTGCTCAGGGGCCAGACAAAAGATAGGCAGATATTGATTTTACCAGCAATGGAAGAATGATTATGTCCTCATCTTCCCTTTGTACAGCAAACCCTTGTCATTCTTAAAGCACTTGGGTGTGCAGGCACACATACATACACACATCCCATCTTGACCTTCAAAGATAGGAAAGCGTTTATTGAAATCATTTTCATAAGAAAACACTGTCATATTGAAACAAATTCTTAAAAATACTGTGATTTCTATAACTCATTTTTTCTAGTACTGGCATCAAAGTGTGTTTTCTTATTAAATGCCATTGAACATTTTGCCGCCAAGGATTTGGCCTTCTTAAAATCATATGTTATCTCTCTGTGTTTCTTGCAATAGCAGCAATTAAAATACTTGGAATGAAACTTCAGTCTACAATATTACTCTCTTCTTAGAAACATGAATGTTTTAAATAATTATCAAAACCACTGCAAAGTTGCCACTCTAGGCTACTAAAAAATGACTTTCATTTATTTGATATGCAAGAAAAATATATCTGCTTTTTTTACTTCATAATTTTAATATTATGTTGACTTTTAAAAGAACTACAAAAGAGAATAAAGTTTACCTTCTGACAGCTAGAGTGAAAATTAACCTAAAGAACAATGCCCGAGTTGAAAGTCATTTCATAAATAAATAGCAGAACCTGGGTTGGGAAAGGCACTAATTCTCAGTGTAGAAGAACCTCAAATATGCAATCATAGATATTTCTGTTCCTTTTTTAAAGCAGATATGATAAGTGGGCTGGCTCTCCAAACCATTTTTATGATCATGTCTTCAATAAATACTTTTATAAACTGTATTTGAATATCATCAAAAAACATTTATTACTTAGAGGCAGATATTAGGGATGGAAATTGTAGATATTCAGTAATCAGAAGACTATTTTGTTTGAAGTTAGTTTTCAGTTAATTTGTCTTAAGTTAGGAAATATAACTGCTGTAATCAGTGATAGTAATCTTGTCATCAAAATCACATATTTTCAACAGTTTTGAGTATATTTGATAGGATCTATGTTGACATAAGTTATTTTTTAAAGTGCTGCATTAAGAAAACAGGTAACTTCATTACAATGTTTGTAGTTGGAGAAGGGAAAACAGTATAAGTAGTATCAAGTATCTTCATTTCTCTCAATCAAATCTTGCAGTTTGATATTCTGCCTAATTTAGGAAAAAAATCTAATGTCTTTCTCATATATATCTTTGTTGATAGAAAAAAAATGAGTGAATGCACATCTATTTGATTCTTTTGGCTCACTTTCGAGCATTTACAAAATTATAGAAATCTCTTTTAAAAACTAAAATCACCTGGATTCCTTCCACCTTGTGTAATCTAGTAATTTATTGTATTGTGGTATATTTCATTGAGCAATATTCTGTATCCCCAAATATCATTTTAAAGTACAGCATTATTTTCAATGGTGGAATTAGGGAAATAAATAAAGCGTAAGTCATTTGCCTCATGGTTACAAAAGAATATGAGTTCACAGAGATCTGATGTATCAATAGGAGGAGGCAGTTGTGAATGCTAAATCAAATTATACCTTTTCCTGTTGGGATTTCAACATCTGCCTCAATGTAGATTGATGAGAATAAAGCAGGCCATCAGAGGCCCTTTGTCTGTGCTTGACTGGGTGAAACAGCTGACAAGTGGCCATCAGATTACCCACAGAGGGGCAGCTGTGAGATAGGAGTTTGACAGCTGACTTCATTATAATTCCTAGGCTGCAGACTGCAATGGATTTGTCCTTTAATTGAGCTGGGCCAGAAAACTGCCCAGAGAGGAAATGGGAGGGAAAATGCTTGGATACTGATAACAATGGCAAAAGTAGCAGGTGAATCCCACTCTATGATAGAACAAATAGTATCAGGACAATCCTGGGGAAAAAAAAAATTTCAGTATGTAGAGCATTTCAATCGCTTCAACTGAAATTGCCCTAACTTGACTATTGGAATGTTTTCAGAAAGTTCTTTATTAATCAGGATATTTTTCCCCTTAGCAGGCAATTGTCTGCTTAAAAAAAAAAATAGGAAAATACTTGCCTCTCACTTCCTTTGTCACATACTTTTAGATGCTATGTATCAAGAGAAGTAAAGATGAGTTCATGTCCTTTGTAGGGATATGGATGAAACTGGAAACCATGATTCTCAGCAAACTAACTCAGGAGCAGAAAAGCAAACACCGCATGTTCTCACTCATAAGTGGGAGTTGAACAATGAGAACACATGGACGCAGGGAGGGGAACATCACTCACTGGGCCTGCCAGGGGTGGGGTAGCACTAGAAGAAATACCTAATGTAGATGATGGGTTGCTGGGTGCAGAGCACCATGGCATGCGTGTACCTGTGTAACCTGTGCATTCTGCACATGTACCCCAGAACTTTAATAAAAAATTTTTTCCAAAAGTATAGAAGCAACTAGGAGATATGTATATAAAAAAGCAAAGAAGATTTCTGTGGTTAACAAGATTTTGGAGAAATTTGTGGCAGAAACAAGAAAACATACTGTAGCTAGTCAAATTACATGGTTGACCGTAATTCAATATGTATACATATATTTAGAAACATAAAATAGCATAAGGTCAAATATTCCCTAGTGAAGTCTTGCAAACTGAAATATCAAAGGCAATTGGATTTACCAAAACATATATGTTAAAAGAATTCACTATTTCACATCAAAACAAAGAGGGTTTAAAACTGCATGCAATGTGAAAACGTTCTAGATTTTTAGTTTGAGAAAATAACTTGGTAATGGGCTTTGGCATTTAAATATGTGTGCCTCTGTGATTCACCTTCATTTGCTTCTGCTAGATGTTTCTCTTCACAGTAAGAGTCCATGTGAAATAATCACTAAAAATTCACACTGGTCGTAAATAAAATAATGCATATGGTTTGATGTCATTCTGATAAATGCTTTTTGTAAATATATTCATGTCTATTAGCATATTACTTTATATATTGAAACTTTTATTATTTGCAATTATAGGATTAATTGAATAAATTAACCACAATAATTCAACCATTTTTTTGGTTAATATTGTCAGTTTGCTTTCTCACAAAATTTTTGTGAGATCATCACATGAAGAAAAGTCTAAATTTATTGTTGCCTCTTCCTGTCTCTAAATGCAAGGCCAGAAATGTGAAATATTTAAATAATAAGCAATCAAAAGGAAATCTAGATGGTGTCATACTGATAATTATTTTTAGAATCATGGAATTTTATGCACTAAAATATCTAATCATTTATTCAAATCACTCCTTTCTTTTGGGGAACAAAAATCTATGTAGAGATGGAGTTCATCATAAGACTCACAACTTTTACCAGAGATCTTATGAACAGCAGAATTTGAAGTCTGGTTTATTGAGACCAGAAGTTGGATATCACTGTCAGGCTTTTCACACAATGTCAATACTTAATTCATGAAGGACATTCCCTTAATATAACATAGTGGTTGAGAATTACAGGCACTGAGCTAAACTGCCCAAGAGCAAATTCAAACTCTCCCATCTGTAATTCATCTAGTCTTGAGCAAGTCACTTTCAAATCTCTGAACGTGTTTCCTTATCTGTAAATTTGGCCAGCTAATACTGTCTACTTTAAGATACTACAGGTTGTGGGTGTATGTGATGATTAATACTTGTATAACCCTTAGAACATGTATAAAGCAAGCTTTGTATTAAAGGAAGTGTTAACGGTATTTCACTCTCTTCACCCCAGTTATCCGATTTTTAGAATAAATAAATGAATAAAAATAAATTAAAAATCACATTTTATGTTAATTGCTTAGAATAAATAAGTAAAATAATAAAATATACAATAGAAAAATAAGTGCTCTCTTATTAAAATGGTATCCAGTAATAGATTTTCCAAAATTATTTATCTATATTATTTGAGAAAATAAACATTCAAGAAATAAAACATCCAACTCAGTAGGATCAGTTCCAAAGACAGTTTCTGATTTATTCTCCTTGAGATTTTGCTTCACTGATTGCCTCCTTTTCTTGTAATGATTTCCATAGTTACTAATCCCTTCACATCCAGAGGGAAAAAAATGGAAAAAGAAAAAGAGAAAGGATACTAAAATTAGTCAAGCTCTGATATGACCATGGCAAATATATTGCCAGAAAAGGAGGTCTAGATTTATTTTATACCCTTATTTGAATTTGGTTATGGGGTCCAGACCTCATCTTGTGTTCTGCTGTCTAGAATATTGTCTTCCTATATTTCTTTTTACCTCAATCAAATATTACTTTTAAATAATTTTTTTGGCTGATATCTCCAGTACAACTTGCCAATATGAGAGAGCCATGGTATTAGCACTACTTTATAAAATGGTGGTGATTAATAGTTAGTTAAAAATCCTGTAGTTTTTTCCCTTTCTCTCAAACAGATAGGATAATGATCTCCTAAAAGACTTCCCATAATAGAACACAAAATAATAATATCTTAATACCTCAACACCATGATTTATATGCAATATTTAGCACACACATAAGATGGGGCATGTTTCCCTACAAACTCTGAAACACCAGTGACATTTTTAGAAATTAAATGTGTCTATTATATAATGGCCACTAAAATTAAATTACATATATGCCATACACTGTATTCCTTTACCAAGTAAGATAATGGAAAGAAGTACAACTTATTGACCACTAATATAATGCCTTGCAATGCTTTGCCTGTAAAAAATGCCAACTTAATTTATTTCATCTCCAGCAGTTTGTCTGGTGGCTGTAATGCTAAAATAATACTTCTTTGGTCAGGTCCAGGGTGGGTCCCTACTCTCAGATATCAACATTGATATGAGGAGCATACATAGTCTCTTTCTCATTCTGAATTAACTAAACCCAGGCGTTCAAATGAGTACATTAAAAGATCAAGGTTGAAAAAGTGCCTTAAAATATAAAAGCTTTGCACTTGACTTTTAGCTTCACTTGAAGGGTATCTGTGAACCAGGTACACATTTTCACAGTTACTCCTTCAGATGAAATTTGGCTTTGGTAAGAAATGCCTGTAAGGATAGCCCACCTCAGTCTTTCAGAACTGTTAGAATTTAATCATCAGACAATTCTGTGGAAGTGATGTTATTTATGTCTGTACTGGTGTAGATACTAGAACAAGAAGAACACTGAAAGTGACTAAAGAAGAATTTAGCCTCCTATATTTAGGAACCACCAATCAAGAACCCACAGTCAAGTGACGGGACATAGAGAAGTAAGAAAGAAATGAAAAAAGCAGGTTTTCTCAATCCAAATTTGTCTAGTTAACTAAATATTGAGACTTTTTTGAGGGCCCAGAGAAAATAAATATTTATATATAAAAAAAAAAAGCCTAAGTAGTAATCATTTTTCCAAAAACATCAGATTACCTGTTAGGACATTAGGGAACTTAAAATTTACCTCATTCTGTTAGATTTCTCCTTTATCTCTGATACAGAGTGATTATTATTTCATCTCAAATATAAGTATTTAAAGCTATGGTTTCCCTTTTATCACAGACTAAGCTGTAACCCACAAATTTTAATATGCTGAACCATTATTACCTTTCAGTTTGAAATAATTTTCAGTTTTGTGATTTTTTTTTTCTTTGACCCATGCATGGGTCACATAAAAGTGTAGTTATCCAGAGAATTGCATGGTTTTAAACCCTTCTCAGCAGATAATGTACTCTATATTATTCAATTATTTTCAATTTATTGAGACTTCCTTTATATTTCTAGATACAGTCTGTCTTAGTGAACATGTCATAGGCTCATGAAAATGATCTATTTTTTCTAGTTAGTGAATGGAGTGTTCTATAATATCAATTAGGTCAAGGTGATTGACACTGTTACTGAAACGATCTTTTTTTTTTTTTTGGTCTAAGCATTCTATCAGTTGACAAGAGTGATGTTAAAATTTCCAGCTGTGATTGTAAAACACTGTCAGTTTCTGTTTCATATGTTTTAAAGTTCTCGTATTAGGCACATAAACCTGCATAATTGTATTTGTTCCTGATAAATTGAACATTTTATCATTATGAAATATTACTTATTACCTCTGGAAATATTTTTCTTTCAAAGAATAGGTTGCCTATGATATTAACATAACCATCTCAGCCTTTTTAAGGTTGCTGTAAACGCATGACAAACCTTTTTCTATTGACTTATTTTCAACTTATCTCTTTGTATTTAAAGGGAATCAATTAGAGATAACAGATAGTCAAATCTTTCACTTTTTTTTTAATCCTTTCTGATAATCGCTGACTTTTAATTGGAGTGCTTAGTCCATTAATATTTAATGTGATTATTGATATAGTTGTGATTTAGTTCTACCCTTTTGTTTTTCATTTTCTGTTACTTGTTTCTATTTTTTAGTTATTTCTTTCCTACATTCTAACTTGATTAGTTCAGCATTATTAGTATTCTGTTTTAATGTTACAATAGGCTTTTTCAACTTCAACATTTACATTAATTTTTAGTTGTGGTTCTACGGGTTATAATACATGTTTTTAATTTTTCTGTGTATTTAGTGCTGATACTGTACCACTTCACATTTGAGGTAGAAAACTTCTAACCACTTTTGTGTTACAGTTACATATATCACAAATACTTAAAATTGTAACCCCCCCAGAGACAACATAATAATGTTTATTTTAAATCATTGTATATCTTTTTTTAGTTAAAGGAAAGAAAAAGTTTATTTTTACCTAGATATTTACTATATCCAATGCTCTTAATACTTTCCTAAACTTCTGAATTTTTATTATATATTGTTTTGTTTCACCAGAAAAATTTCCTTTAACATTTCTTATGGTACTACTCATCTGTTGGAAATAAATTATCTTAGTTTTTCTTCTTTTTTTTGGAAAGTAGCATTATTTCATACTCATTCTTAAAGGGTAATTTTGCTGTTTATAGAATACAGAATTGGTTTTTTTTTTTTAATTATTGCTTTCAAGATATTAGTTCACTGCTTTCTTCCCTGTAGATTTTCTCATGAGAAATCAGTGTTAATTCAAATGACTCTTCCCCTGTAGATAACCTGCTGCTGGTGGTGGGGTTTGTCTGCTTTCAAGATTTTTTTCTATCTTTGACATTTGTAGTTTCACCTAATGTGCCTTAGGTGCGGTTTTGCTCCCAATTATTCTGCTTGATATTTGCAAAATATCATGAATCTTTGTATGTTTCACCAAGTTGAAAAAATGTTGAACACCGTTTTCTTAAAAATATTTCCTACTATATTCTTACTCTTGCCTTCTTCTGGGACTTTAATTACATTAATATTAGATCTTTCTCTTTAGTTCCATACTATTCTTTTTTATTTCATTTTATCACTTGATTGATAAAGTTTATTTTCTCTCATCTACATTATTTGTTAAGAGTTTGCTTTTTAAAAAATTTCAGATTTTGTATGTTGTACTTATGTAATATCCATTTAATTTCTTTTTCAGTTGTTGCTGCATATTTGCTGATATTTCATTTTGTTTCATTCATTGTAAGTATAATTCTTCTTACATTCTTGAATATTGCACAATTGCTACTAAAAATATTTGTCTGCCAATTGTAATATCAATTATCTCAGGATTGTCTTTTCTATTCCAAATGGGTAAATATTTTTGTTTTTTCATATGTAGAATAATTTTTAGATTGTATTTTGAGTATTTTTAAGTCAGAGTCTTAGAACTTTGCTTTTTTTATGTGTAAAATCTTTAATTTTATTGTTCTTTTTATTGTTTTAACAGGCAGTTAACTTGTAGAAATTCAACTAAAAATTATTTATCTCGAATCTCAGTTCAGTCTAGTCTATTTACGCTTTGCTGGAGTCTGTAATGAGCAAGTGTGAAAGTATAACAAACAAGAGTGAAACAGATTTGGGCAGAGTTTATACAAAAATATTTGGTTTTTATTAATATTTCTAGCTTCAACTCTACTTGACCCCCTCTGCTGTTAAGCATCTGTTAATTGTCTCAGATTCGGTTCTCTTGCTCATCAGGACCCACAATCATGTTTTCAAAGTTTTAGCTGCTTTGTGTGCAGCTGACTTCGACTAAAACCTCAAAAAAATAGAAAAGTAAACGCGCTATCCTTTTTTCCAAGTTATTACTCCTCCCAAAACCTGTCGACTTGATCACTTAGTGTCACTGTGGGTTTTTTTTTTTTAATTGACCTGTTTATGGTTCTCCTATGCATAAAGATTAGCTCCTATATATTACTTTGTTACACCAGAAATAGGACACTGATCTTTTTTTTTTTTTTTTTGTAAGTTATTGGGGTACAGGTGGTACTTGGTTACATGAGTAAGTTCTGTAGTGGTGATTTCTGAGATTTTGGTGCACCAATCATGCAAGCAGTATACACTGCATTATATTTGTTTATTTTTATTTTTTATTTTTTTTTTTTAGAGAAAGAAGTAGAATAAAGAGAAAAAAGAAAGAGAAGGAGGGAGAGAGAACGAGAATCTTGCTCTGTTGCTCAGGATTTCATTTAAATCTGTGAAATGCTTATGCAATTACTAAAAAGTGATTTATTTCCTATTGTGTGATCACTTTTAGAATAGGTATGATATAATATTGAAAAAAATATATGTTTTGTGGATATGGGGTGGTAGGTTCTGTAAATATTTAT
>CAUYQU010018235.1:0-28312 GCA_963574635.1 Cheracebus regulus | reverse complement strand
AACTCTCCTCCCCAAATCCACAAAACATACATTTTTCTCAGTATCACATTATACCTATTTTAAAAGTGACCACATAATTGGAAGTAAATCACTCCCCAGCAATTGCATAGCATTTCGCAGGTTTAAATAAAATATTGGTTGGCTGCCTATTTGTTATTTTCATCCCCTATTCCTTCCTGTCTCCATTGTTAAGCACAATTATTGGCATAGAAGATGTTTTTAATACCCATTTTTAGACTACATTCTAGCCTGGGCCATAAAACAAGAATCCCATTCTCTCTCCCTCTTTCTTGTCATCTTTCTTTCTTTCATTCTTTTTTTTCTTTCTTTTGCTGTTTCTTTCTTTCTCCTTTTCTCTCTTTTTCTAAAAAAAAAAAAGAAAAAAGAAAAAATGTTAATTGAATTTTAAAATAGAAAATAATTCTGAGATTTTTTATAAATTAAAAAATGCAAACACACTCCACAGAAAAGCCTTTCCTTACCTATCATATTCCAAATTTTTAACAAAACATGGCTGTTGAGACTATGGGAAAACAGCATTCTCATACATTAGTGCTAAAAGTGGAAAATGGTGCAACTCCTAACAAGGAAAATCTGCCATTATTTACCAAAATACAAATGCAATTGCCCTTTGACCACAGATCTCCTCTTCTGGGTATTTGTCCTACAAAAGTGCTCATGCATTCTAAGTGGTATATGAACAGGATTACTCATTGAGACACTGTAATAGTAAACAACTGTAAATAAACCATGTGTATATCAATAGGAAATTTATGAACTAACCAGAGCTATATCTACATAATAGAATATTATGCATCATAAAATGAATGAGCATAGCCTTTATGTACCAAGATAGAGTCATCTCCAGTAACATTTTAGAGTAAAAAAAAAAAACAAAATATTGTTCAGTGTGCTACCTTTTTTTTTCTGAGACATGAAGCTAGTGAATATATTTTCATATTTGCATGTATTTGCATTAAACACTAGGAGGATAAGAAAAATGCAATAAAAATATTTATCAGTACATAGTACAGTAGAATGGGTTGAGAGGGTGGATAGCGACAAGACTTCCAAACAGGCATCTCACATGATTTTAAATAATATAAACATATTATCTACTCAAAAAATTAAATCTTAGAAATACCATAGGAATATGGCCCTGCTCTCTACTTTGAAGTATCATGTTAAATAATAGCTTAAATTTATGTTTCTACTTGGTTTTAGAAGACATGGATACATATGAAGAAAAATAAGATTTTACCAGATACATTTTATATAAGAAGGTTTATATATTTCTCAACTATAAGACAACAGTATTTCATTAATTATTGTCTCTACCTCTTTCTGGGGAACAGTATCCCTTGTTTATTTCACACATTATTAAAGACTGGGATAAACTACTGGAAAACTGAGTTTGTAACTGTTTAAAACATAAAACATTCTTTAATTTTCTGCTAGGAAGAACAAGGGGGAAAAAAACCCTTTTTACTCCAGAAGTCATTACTGTATAATTCACTGGATTACCTGTCTACTTTGAGTGGAATATATTAAATTTATTAGGTAACAGAAAGGCAGGTTATAAAAATCTATTTTGTCAATTCTTTTTTTAAAAATACAAAAGATGTAAGCACATTCAATTCTTCACAGCTACAGAATTCTTCAAGTAACAGAATTATATTCACATTTATTTATAATTTGATAGATTGTTGCCTGGTTTTTAACCAAATACAGTCTGTTTGCATATTCTAGCTATATTTTATTTAAAATTCAGCCATCTCACATACACTTTAAGGTGGGCAGGAAAAAAGTCATATTTAGCCAAAGAGAACTAACTATATGACATTACTATAAGTAAGTGTATATATTCTGTTTCTGAGAAAATGGACTAACAGCTTGAATATTTAAACATATTTGAGTCTAAATAATTATTAAGGAAAAGAAATAAAATATTATAAGATTCATAAAAATATTGCATCCATATTTCATATTGGCAATTTTATATTTATAAATTCTTTTTTAAAAATAAGAGACATAATAATAAGTTGTGGTACATACTAATTGCAGGACAGAAAGACTCCATCCACAAGAGAAAATTGTTTAGGCCAAGTCAGAATTTTTAGCTGAATCTTTTCAGCAAGCAGCCCTGTAAGATTCATCCCCAGTGACGGTTACATTGGTTGTATTTAAGAAAACAAAATCATATGCTAATCTCATTTCCAAAGGACATGCAAAATGCTGAAGGAATGCATTTCCCTTCAAAAATATTGCAAATACTATTTAAATATTAAGATAGAATCTTAGATCAGCAATCCCCAAATGGAGGTGGCATTGAGAGTTAACAGTAGCTAGAATTGAAGAATTTTGTTTTTATCCACCCCAAAAAGATTTATTTGTGATAATTACAGATAATAAATTTGACCTGCTGAATATAAATGATGGTATTTTAACAACATAATATATTTACATTTTAACTCTTATATATCAAATATATATTTTAACTCTTTTAAAATATACATAAAATATATATTTTAACTCTTTTAAAATACAAATATATCATATTTTAATACAATAAACTTTAAATTTAAATACTTTAAATTTAAACTTTAATATTTAAATGTTTTAACTCTTTTAAAATATAAATATATTATGTTTTATAAAGATCTGGACGGGTCCAATAACATACATGGCTAGAAATTATAAAGAGAAATATTATACATTGCATTTTAAGTGTAATTGAACACATATAAAGAGGATAGTGTTACAAGCAGAATAATATAACTTGCAAATTAAAATTATTATAAATGAAATAAATTATATTTGAAGCTAAAATATAAGTTTATCAGAATAATGCAAAGTATGTTATGAAAATGCTCAGAACAAGAAATTGGTTACTCATCTTTTTTAAGTGTAAATATATAAGATAAACATATGAAATAAATATATCTATAAATATAAATCAGAACTTTTGTAAATGTAATTCTTTGATGTAAAATGGAACTGTTATAAGAGTTAGCAACTCCACATCTCTGTATATATATATGTCTTAGCAATAAAGCAGCATGGGCTAAGAATGCAAAAATAAAAAAAATAAAATAAAACACTGCAAATAAAAATGTCCTTTCAATTTGTTTTCCACCAATAATGTAGCTATCTTTGAAAATGAGTTAGCAACCTATCTTAATGGTTTGCTGTTATCTAAATCTATCTAGCTATACTCTCTTGCTTGAATACCCTACTTGGTCTAACACAAGCTTGATAACTTATATCACAATGTAGACAAAAACCACCACTTATTATTCATGTTTCAGTGCCCTTCAGGGCATTCTTCTCTAGTCCTTTCCCCCTATAATAAATATTCTCAGTGGCAGCTAAGCGATTATTTTCCCCCCTCTCAGTTCTCATAACATCTTAATCTGAATGGGATTTGGAAGATCAGTTCTTAACAACTCTTTCTTTCTCTAGACTAATTTACAGTTCTACTTAAAACCAGATTATGTAGTTTCTTTCTTTATGCCATTCTCTAACATTGATTATGCACCTACTATGTGCCAGTTGTGAGACATGTATTGTCTCATTTATTTTTAGGAACACATTAAGGTAGGTACAACAATTTTATAAGCTCTTAAATATTGTATATTACATATACAAAGCTAAGCAAATCATATGTGTATAGCATTTGTTGTAACAGAATAAACCTACCCACATAAAGCACTCAGACTAAGAAATAATACCTTACCATTACTCCCGAGGCCCCATCATAATCCTTCCCTTCTCTGAAAAGGTAATGACTATCCTGCCTTCCAGCAACAAATTACTTGCCTGTTTTGGAACATTCTACAAATGCAATCACATAATTGAGTTCTCTTTTATCTGGCTTCTTTTGCTCTGTTTGTGAAATTTATCCATAATTTTTTGTGCAGTAGCCATCCTTGTTTCATTGCTGTATAGCATGTCATTGTATGTATAGACAACTTACTTATCCATTTCATTCTTGCATGGCATTTTGGTTGTTTCCAAGTTGAGGATATCATGAATAATGCTTGTATGAACATTCTTTCCTATGTTTTTTCATGCACATATGTGTGCTTTTCTGTTGGGTATATACTGAATAGTGGTATTGTTGGATCAGGGGATCTGCATATCTGCAAATTTAATAGATACTGCCAAGTAATTTTCCAAAATAGTTCTTTTTACCATACACCCTCATAAGAAGTAAATGAAAGCTCTTTAACAACAATATTGGATATTTTCAGTCTTTTAAATTGTAGTATTCTAGTGGACATCTCATTGTGGTTTTAGTTTGAATTTCCCTGGTGAATAATGAGGTTGAGCATCTTTCTATAGGATCATAAGCTATTTTTATGTTTTTATAGAGGATATTAAAAATTTATTATATCTTTTTTCACTTGGGTCTTCCAACTTTTTTCATTAATCTGTATGTTTCCTTTGTGTATATCGGTTGCAAATATACTGGTTTTAAAAATCTTAAATATTATCATTTGATGAACAGAAGATCCTACTTTTAAAATAGCCCAACATATCCATCTTTCCCTTTATTTTGGGGGAAATTTTTCCTCTTCCCAAAGCTCATAAAGACATTCTTCTATGACTTATTTATACCCATTTTAAAATCATTTGAATACATTTATGTGTGTGGGCATGCTTCTGAACTCTCTGTTTTATTTCATTGATCTATCTGTTTGTCTCTGTATCATCAGCACACTATCTTAATCATAATCTTGATAACTACAAATATAATTTCTCCAACATTTTTCTTCTTCAAATATATTTTGTCTGTACTTGTATTCTTTAAAAATTTTAGAATCATTTATAATTTTTCAAATTTCCTTTCCTAGCCCCAAAACACACATATAAACATCATGCTAGAAATTTTATTTAGTTTGTATTGAATTTACAAAGCCATTTTGGGAAAATTTGCAACTTTTCAATAATGAGTCTTCCAATCTATGAACATGTATACCACTTCATTTACTTCTGCATTTTGAATTTCTCTTTGTACTGTTTCTTTCAGTTATAGTTTTCTGTGACAAGATTTTGGATATGTTAATTATATTTATTTCTAGGCATTTGGCATCTTTTGATGCTACTGTAACTGGCACCATTACTATACATTTCATATTGCAATTGTATCTTGTCTACAGAAATACAATTGCAATGACTAGTTCTACCTGGGTTCTGACCAACTTGATGGGGTAATATCCTGAGAACATTATATTTGAGCCTTACTCTGCTTGTCTTACACCTCCTGCCTTGGACTTCCCTACTAAATTAGAGCATGGGGTGCAACAGTAAATATGCAACACAGAACTGGAGATGAGTTAATGCACGTTAGGGAGCTTCAGCAAAACGATGGGATCTCAAGGATAAACACTTCTCCCTTTTAACCCCTGCGTGAATGTTCCTGGGGCACATTTAATACAATTTTTTTACATGATACCATGGATAGAGCCACTAGTTACTTGTAGCAATGGCCAACTCCGTGTTTTTTTGTTTGTTTGTTTCCTTCTTTGAATTCTTTGGTCCTTACTGTTGCTTCCTGAGGCACATTCCCCCCCAATAAATGGCTCACACACAAACCTTTGTTCCAAAGTCACTTTTCTTGTCAAGACATCTTACCATCATATTTAAGGGAAAGACTTAACCATTTCAAGTGAGCCATATGGCTGTAAATAATCTGGCCTGATGGTACCTGTCAGGCCTCATGTCTTCTACACTTCCTTTTTTTGCAGTCTGCTCCAGCCACTCTGGCCCCTTTGCTGTTCAATCATTCCAGGCAACACCTCTCCTCAGAAAAGTCATGTTTTCTGCTTTCTCTGCTTGGAATATTAGACATAGATATAGATACATAGGTATATCTCCATGTGCCTCCCTTTTTCTTCTTAAAGTCTGTTTAATCAGTACATTCTCTGTGATGTCTTTTTTGTCCAGACTTTTAAAAACTTCAACAAACACAACCCCATCCCATCATTCCTATCTTTATCTTCTGCTTTATTTTTCTACTTAGCATATAATCTAATATTAATATATCAGGACATGGGTTGTTATTTGTCTTCCTCACTCCTGTATCTGTAGCACCTATAACACTGCCTGACATTTAATAAGGATTCATTAAATATCTTGTCAAGTGAAGTTTTTAAAGAGGAAAGGACAGCCCTCCACTTATGTAAAAATAGAGTAAAATAAGAAAATGTTTGAAATACCACTGAAAGAATAATTTATTAAATTTAATTTAAAACTTAAAATTTTAAAAATAGGGGAATATAAAGCTCCCTGGAGATTGTGAGTACTGTAAGACACTTCATGTTTAGCAAGATGAAAGTGAAGCTTCAGTTCTTTAGAGTGTGAGAATGAAGAAGACATGGAGGAATTAGCTCTAGTGAGGCATAATTTGTCTTCAATCCACTCATTTTAGGTGTATGGCTTGATGAGTTTTAAGAAATGTATTCAGTCATATACCTATCAAGGCAATTATAATATAGATAGAATATTGTCATCATCTGTACAAAAGTTCCTTCATGCTCCTTTGCACTCAATCCTGTCTGCTGACCCCAGCTGTATGGCAGCAAATAACTGATCTTTAATTTTTTTATTTTCCTATTGCCATGCTGTTGGGCTGGTGTAATAAAATACTATAAAATTTGTAGTTTATAAACAACAAAAATTTATTTCTCACTGTTTGGAGGCTAGGAAGTCTGAGATCAAGGTGCAGGTAGATTCAGCGTCTGGTAAGGCCTGCTTTTGGTTCCTAGATGGTACTTTCTACCTGGGTTCTCACATTGTGGAAGGGACAGGTTAGCTGTCTTTTTTATAAGGGCACTAGTCCTATTCATGAGGGCTCTACTCTTATGAACTAATCACCACCTAAAGGTGCTACCTCCTAATACCATCAACTTGGAGGTTAGAATTTCAACATACTAATTTGGGGGAACATAAGCATTCAGTCCATTGCAGTCCTAAACCAGTTTTGATACTGTACTCCTAGCTGAAAAGAGATAAATTGCATATTGATGACTGTGCACACTTCTGGGGCATATTACATATTGATGAATGTGTGCACTTCTGAGTCCTAAGAAGTATGTCCATGGGTACCCAAAGTAAGAGCCTTCATAGTTGAGATAAGCACTTCAGGAATGGATCAGTCTCCCTCAAAGATTCTTACTGGTGGAATTTGTAATGTTACAGGACTGGTTGTTGAAAATGTCTGCATGTTGCAATGAAAAGATAAAACATTAAGGAACTTAGTACATAATCCTCATGTGGGTTTAGAAGTTGGAATGACCCACCATTCCCATGACACTTGCAGATATTTGGGTCTCTGTAAGTCTTAAGTTTTCAACAAATTGAAGTTAAAGATGCTGAGAGGAGAAAAGATATTGGATTTTCTGCTAATTCGGTCCTATGATATATGAAATCACATATATTATTTATTTATTTGCTTGCTTGCTTGCTTATTTAAAATATTTAACATGAGATCTATCCTCAACAAATTTTAAGTACACAATACAGTATTGTTAACCACAGATAATGTTGTACAGCAGAACTCTAGAACTTATTCATCCTATATAACTGAATCGCATTTATTTATTTGTTTATTTTATTTATTTATTTTGTTTTTTGAGACAGAATTTTGCTCTTGTACCCAGGCTGGAGTGCAGTGGTGCAATCTCAAACTCCTGACCTCAGGTGATCCACCCACCTTTGCCTCCCAAAGTGCTAGGATTACAGGCATGAGCTACTGCACCTGGCCACGTATTTTATTTTTGAAAAAAAAAAAAAAAAAACTACACAAGTTTGTTTAGCTGTATTTGCATTTCAAGCTGTGAAACAGATCACAACATGGCACTCACATATCTAAAATAAATATATCACAATGCTGGCAAATATTTGACATGTAAACCTTTGTTTTAGGGGACCAAAATATATTTCATTTCATTGACTTTTGCATAGCATCAGAGCAATAGCTCCCAATTTTGTATCACAGGCCTTTAATATCACTGTTCAAGCCATTGACACAAATGTTGAAATATTTAGAATCAAGTAGTGTCTTGAGCTTTGTGACCACAGAATTTTCTCTAGCTGTGTCTTAATCAGTTTGGGCTGCTATAATAAAAATACTGTAGGGTGGAAGACTTAAGCAACAGACATTTAGGCTGGGCATAGTGGCTCACACCTGTAGTCCCAGCACTTTGGGAGGTCGAGGCAGGTGGATCACTTGAGGTCTGGAGTTCGAGACCAGCCTGGCCAACATGGTGAAACCTCTTCTCTACTAAAAAAAGTAATAATAATAATACAAAAATTAGCCAGGTGTGGTGGTGCATGCCTGTAATCCCAGCTATTGGTGGCTGAGGCATGAAACTGGGGATGCAGAGGTTGCAGTGAGCCGAGATTGCACCACTGCACTCCAACCTGGGCGACAGAGAAACACTCTGCCTCAAAAACAAAAACAAACAAAAAACCCAGACATTTACTCTTCACAGGTCTAGAGATTAGGGAGTCTAAAATCAAGGTGCCAGCTGATTAGATTCCTGGTGAAAGAAAGCCCTCTTTCTGATTATATCCTCATATGGCAGAAAGAGAGAGAGAAATATCCTTGATCTCCTCCTTTTTTAATAAGTGCATTAGTCCCATGTAAAGACCCCATCTCATGACCTCAGCTAACTGTAATCACATCCAAAAAGCTTCAGCATCCCATTAGGGTGTAGTGGTTCAACATATGAATTTTAGGAAGACACAAATACAGAGTACATAACAGGCTGACACTAATAATAATGACAGCTAACCTTTACATAGTTAGTGCTCACTATGTACCATGAAATGTTATAAGCATCTCAAAACTATTAATTTATTTAATGTTAATTAAATAATTTAATCAGTTTATATTAATTTATTTATCCCACAATTCTCTTCGAAGTAATTGGTATAATTGGTATCACTTTATATACAGTGAGACAGAAACATAGAAATGTTAAATAGCTTGCCCAAGATTATACAACTGAAAAAGGGCAAGATCATGATTCAAACCCTGGACCTGGGTCCTGTGTTGTTGTTGTTTTTATTGTATATATTTAAGGTGTACAACATGATGTTTTGATCACAGACACATAGTGAAATTGCTACTACAGTTAAGCAAATTAACGTATACATCTCCTTACATAGTTACTTTTATTTGCAGTAAGAGCACCAGAAATCTGCTAACTTAGCAAATTTCCAGTAAGCAACACAATGTTACAGTCTTCATGCTGTATATAAGGTCTCTAGAATTATTCATCTCACATAACTGCAATTTTGTACCTTTTGACCTACATCTCCTCATTTCCCTCTCCCACCAACACTGCTAGCTACCATCCTACTCTGTTTCTATGTATTCTGCTTTTTTTAGGTTCCACATATCCGTGAGATCATGCAGTATTCTTTCTGTGTCTGGCTTATTTCACTTAGCATAGTGGCCTCCAGTTTCATCCATGTTGCCACAAATGGCAGGATCTCCTTTTTTAAGGCTTAATAATTTTCGTGTGTGTGTGTATGTGTGTGTGTGTGTGTATCAAGGAACCAGCTGATTGGATTCCTCTTTATGATTATGACCTCACATGGCAGAAAGCATGTATACACACACACACACACACACACACACACACATATATATATATATATACATATATATATATACTCTATCAAAATTTCTTTAAGCATTCATCCATCGACAGACACTTAGATTGTTTCCATATCTTGGATACTATGAAAAATGCTGCAATAATGTCTCCATAAGTTGCTGACTTCACTTCCTTTAGGTACACAACCAGAAAAGGGATTGCTGGTCATATGATAAATTTAGTTTTAATCTTTTGAGGAATCTCCATACTATTTGACATAATGGCTATACCAATTTACACTCCTACCAACATTGTGCAAGGGTTCCCTTTTATCTATACCGTCAACAACACTTGTTATCTCTTGTCTTTTTGATAATATCCATCCTAACAGGTGTGAGGTGATATCTCATTGTGGTTTTGATTTTCATTTCTGTGGTAATTAATGATATTGAGCACTTTTGATATACTTGTTGGTCGTATTTAATTATGTCTGGAAAAATGTATATTGATGTCCTTTGCTCATATTTCAGTTGGGTATTATTTTTATTATTACTATTGATTAGAGTGAGTTCCTTATATATTTTGGATATTAGCTCTTATCAGATATATGCTTTGCAAATATTTTCTCTTAATCCATAGCTGTGTTTCTATTTTGTTGTTTCCTTTATTGTACAGACGCTTTTTAGTTTGATGTAGTCCCAATTTTTATACATGCTTTTGTTGCTTGTGCTTGCGGTATGATAGCTACAAAAAATCATCACCAAGGCCAATGTCAAGGAGCTTTTTCCCTATGTATTTTTTTCTGGAAACTTCAATTTCATTTCTTATATTTAGGCCTTTAATCTACTTCCATTTGATTTTTGTGTGTAGTATAAGGGTTCAATATCATTCTTTTGCATGTGGAGATCCAGCTTTCCCAACACCAAGAATTGAAGAAACTATCCTTTCCCCATTGTACGTTCTTGGTGCCCTTGTCAAAAATTAGTTGATCATGTGTGGTTGGGTTTATTTCTAAGCTTTCTATTCTGTTCCATTTGTCTATGTCAATCAATGTGATATACAACATTAACAGAATAAAAGATAAAAACCACATGATAATCTTAATAGATGCAGATAAAGCATTTGACAAAGTTAAGCATTCTTTTATGATAAAAACTCCCAAAAAAATAGGTATAAAAGGAGATTTTCTCAGCACAATAAAACTCATTTGTGAAAAGCCCACAGTTAACATGATAATCAAGGGGGGAAACTGAAAGCTTTTCCTCTAAGATCCCGTAGGAGGAAAAGAGAAAACTCTTGGCATTAAACATAGTACTGAAAGCATGAGTAAGGGCAATCAGACAAGAAAAAGAAATTAAACCCTCCAAATAATTAAGAAAGAAGTAAAAATATCCCTGTTTGCAAATGCCAGATCCAACTAACACACAGAATCAGTGGTGAAAGAGAGTACCTGTAAGAAGGAGGGCCAGCATTTCTACTAAAGGTAGATCCTGGGCACTGTCCAAGCATGTTAACAAAAAACCCAAGAGTGCCCCTCATGCCTGAGCATTGAGGCAAATGAGACAGCAAGAGGGCCTGTAACATGTGAACCATGACTCTGTCCAAGACTAAAATGTGGTCCACCATATTTCAAAGTCTGAAGTATGGGCAGAATTTCCAAAAGCAAAAAAGAGCAGAAATTCCTTTCTGTATGTAAATGAGAGGAGAAAGAAACTGTGGCACTGCTCCCAATAATAATATGTCTGATAAAATATATATTTGGTTCCTTTTTAAACTAATCTGCCTAATTGTCTATTGGGGAGCATAAAAATTCTATTAGATGACACCAGAAACTTGGTGTATTTTAGTCTTATATCTGTACTTCACACATTACCATGAGTATCCTTATACAGTCTTAGAAATAATGTTAAGCTATCCATTTAAATTATATAAATATCTGTAATGAAATTCATGCATGTTCAGTTTTATGTGTTCAGTATGTACTTTATGAAATACACAAATAATTGGTGAAAGGGAAACATAATATACTTTTCAATGTATATCTTATTTTTCTTAAATTGTACAATTTCTGTAACTCACTAAATTATGCAACCAATAGAAATTATATCAAGAGCTCAAACTTTCATAAACACTATATTTTTAATTTGAAGTCATAAAAGTAATTAGAGTTGGGGGGCTGCATTCCACATTTATGACAGGTGGTAGTCATTCATTCTTTGGAGATATTGATACATTTTCAGCATAATTAAGAGAAAAAAATAGGGTAATTATAATGAAATGACAACTATTTTCTATCTATGCAGATGCTTCTGTTTCTAACTTTAAAATGATTCACAAACTCCTGGGACAGGGCAACAATTAGGCTTGTAGAGTAGGTTGAAAGCAAAATGTAAAGACAGGATGGTGCTAAATAGTGAAGTACTACATAAAACAGCAACTCCAGCCAGATGAAAAGATAAGCAGCAATAAAGGATATGAGAACTAAATTATTTTAGTGTTTAAACGATTCCTTTCTGCCTGTCGGGGCTACTCTCTTGGAAACATAAAGCCAGTTTGTTTTGTTACCTTCTGAACTCATTTTAAATTGCTCAAAACATACTCTTTGCATAATGCCTCTTTATTTTCAATCACATGTTGTCTATCTGATGAATTGTGAACTACTAAAATCCATGCTTGCTGATATTTGTACTTTTAAATGTGTCATCAATTTTAATTGGGACTTGCAGAGTGGGAGGATGGTGACAGGAGACTTGGCTTAGTTTCTGTAAATAAGTCAAATGCTGTGTCATCTATTTGCTACCATATATGCATATTAAGAATGGGGTCTGCAGATTCCTTCACACAGTTGTAGGAATAATTCAGCTTCCCAAACTCTGGATGGAATCTAGAAGTACATTACAGTGAATCAGAAAGCAAACTAGCGTCCACTGTGTAGCAGCCAAATTAATCCCATGTGGTTGACAGTAAATCGGCACCCACTAATAGAACTGGAAATTTAGGCCAGCAAAATCCAAGAATTCTGATTAAATATTTAAAATATTAAGACATTAAAAATAAACACTAAAACATCAAAAGTACTAAAAACAAATACTAAAATATTAAAGCATTGAAAACAAGTATTAGAATATACTATAATCTTGGTTTAATTAGATAAGACACTTACGTAACTTTAAAACAGCCTCAGGTGCTATGAGTGGCTCAAGACCGATAGGCATCTGGAATTCATCCTATTCAAAATGAGGCCAAAAGTCACCCCTTCATATTCTACCCCATTCTTTCCCTTCAATACTCCCTGAATCAGGGCCACATGAAGTAGGTAGATGGTCAACATGGTGGTAAACCTTCTCTTTCCTTCATATCCCGTATCTATCAGGTAGATCAATGACATTTCCAGGCAGTCAACAGTGAATTCAGTTCATCTCTTGAATTTACTTCTCTGTTTTGCCACTGCCATTGATGTCAGGACTATATTGTCTTTTATCTGCACTATCCTGATAGCCACTTAGTTGGTTCTTTCATTTATTTTCAACAAATCTTTACTTGGTGCTTACTCTGTATGCATTACCAAAAGTCATAGTCATATGGATGAATCAAAAGCAATATCTGCTTTCAAGTAACTTTTTCTCGAGCAGAGTAAACTAGATTAGTAAATACTAGTAAAAAGTATTACCAGTATTTTATAAAAGTTTGTAAAAATATTTATTTCAGATAGAATGTGAGAAATTATCCAAATTTAATTAGTTTCCAATCATCTAGCCTTTCCTGTCTCCAATTTATTTCCTACCCTGAGAGCAATAATTATAAAATGCAAATCCTATCAGGTAATACCTTGCCTAAATTATCTGTGCATTAGTTAAAATTCAACTTCTTCTCATGATTCCTTTCTAAGAAAGCAGCAGTTCTCAAAGTGTGATTGGGGAACTTGAGGGTGGTCTCTGAGACCTTTTAAGTGGGTCTGCAGGTTCAAAATTATTTTTATGATAAACCAAAAATATTATTTTTTCCAGTCTCATTCTCTCACAAATGTACAGTCAAATATTCCAGACACTGCATAAAGTGTGACGTTGCAACAGATTGCATGAAGAAGCAGATATGAGAATCCAGATGTCTTCTATTAAACCAGTCAATTAAAATATGCAAAAATGTAAAACAATGACAATCTCCTTGTTAAATTTGGTTTGTTTCGGAAAAAAAATCTTTCATAAAATCTATTATTTATCTTCACATATACTGGGTTGATTATTGTTTTAAATAAACTAATAAATATTTAAAAGTTTCTCAGCTTTAACTTCTAGTATAGCAAATATAAATGAATATAATTCATATACACACAAGCTCTTTGGGATTCTCTATAACTTTTAAGAGTGTAAGGCTGCTCTGAGACCAAAAAGCTTGACAAATGCTGCATTAAAACACTCCAAGTTGTGAGCTGGCCTTGTCTCCTACTGCTACTTACACTTACTCTGTGTTCCAACCATACTAAGACTTTCCATCTTCCAAAATATGCCATGGTCTCTTCTCCCTCCTGTCACAGACCATGTGTCAACCTCCACCTGCTTCCTACCTTGTCGGATCCCAGACAGAAGAGGGACTGAAGCAAAGTGAGTCTGAGCCAGAGGAGCATGGGCATGCATACACAAGGGCCTAGAAGAAAATTCACATTATGTGGCTATGTGCAGCTCTGTTGTTCTTGCTTCAATGTTAAGCTCAAATATCTTTCCTGGAAGCCAATCTAAACACTATGCCTACCCCAAAACACTATCTCCTGTCACTGCACTTTCACAGGACCCTCTGTTAATAATTCAATTAGCATACATTGGTTATTTTAATTGTTTATAATAGAAATTGTTCTAGAATATAGGCAATCTTTTTTTCCCTCTTGTTTCCAAATGACAGTCCAAAGTTAATGGATTTCCTAGAAATTTTAATAAGTGTTTCTAAAATCTAGGAAACACATTTAAATATAAGTTTTGCCAACATCTTATGAAATCTTCACAAAAAAATTCTACTAATCTTACTATGCATTTCACTTCAAAATCATTACTGGTTTGCTAATGTATCTCTCCCACTGGGATGCTATTTCCATGAGGGCAGAAAATACAACAAGCCTACTACATAAGAGAGGTAATAGAGCATTTTAGAAATAATTGTCTCTTAAATCCTTAAACCCACCAAGGCAATCATATTAAGAACCCATCTTTTTCTTTGATTGACATTTTCAGAATCAGGCTGCCATACTACTGGTCTCCAAGAGTAGTTAGGGTAATGTCCTGGGATATTCAACTGGCACTGGAAGGTTTTGTCTAAAAAACATCTTCTACAAGTAGGAAGTTCCCCTTAGATTAAAGAAATAGCTTCTAAGAAAATTAAGCTACATCTTAGAGTAAACTACTTTACTCTTTTAATCAAATTGTTTTGCCTTAATAGCTTGAGTACATATGATAGTGCTCTGAATCATCCTGTCCTCCTAAGCTTCATATATACTTGCAACCTAGTTGAACACATTTGCTAAACTATGCCTTCACTAGGACCTCCAATGTGCTGACCCTAACATATTTTCCCTTTCCATCATCTTCTTCATGTCCCTAATTCCCTTTTTAATATAGTTAAATTTCATGGTTTGTTATTATAAAATTTCACTATGTAAAATCTAAGCTACTTTGACCCCCACCCCCAACTCTCTGTCTTCCTCAACTAGCAAAATAATTTAGAATTTACTTCAATCCAGGTATCTGCCTACTCCATTCCTGTCCTCAAGCATCTGAAATGGTTAGAGAAAAACAAATAGCAATGCTGTCTCACTTTATGTTTGTATCATGAAACTACAAGCGGCCTGTATCTGCTTCCAGGCAACAAATCTTCATATCTCTATTGGACTCATTCTCTCAGTCTGAGTTGGCAGTTCCAAACCTTCTTCCATCTCAAAGCTCCAGCACAGATTTATTCCTCCTCATTCATATTTGATTTCCTTGCTTCTTTATTCATTTCCGGAAGGGAAGCAGTTAGAAGATAATATGCATATTCTTTCACCACAAGATCTAACAACCTGCCTGCCTCCATGCCAAATATTTTGTCTCCTCTCCTGCTACAAGCCCTCCACCTGTGCATTGAATCCTGTTTCCTCTCCCCTATTTAAGACTTTCAGAAACTTCTCCTATACCCCCTGCATTACAACTTCCCCCTCACTACTGAATCATTATCATTAGTATATGACATCTTATGATAATCCTGATTTTAAAAAATCTGTTGACCCCATTTCCCTTTATCACTCTAGTTCTCTTTGCAACAAAACTCATAAGAGCTGTCTCTCCTCACTCACCATCATCACTTCTTCCCTCTCCTTTCTTTCCCCAAACATTCCTGGCCAAGCTTGTTTCTCATAAGTCTTATAAAAGAGTTACGATAAGTCATTGGTTACCTTCCTCTCACCAAATTCAGTGGTCACTTCCAGGCTTTATCTTAACCTTTTGGCAATATTTGACACAGTCAATCACTCCCACCTTTGTAAATTAATTTCTACACTTTCTTCATATTCTCATATTTTTCTCCTACATAACTGGCTGCTCCTTCTGCTCCATATGGTTGTTTTCTCCTTTCCTTCCTAAAATAAATGTTGGAGTTTTCCAATGCCTAGTCCTCAGATCTTTGCTTTCTCACTATATTCACTCCCTAGGTGATCTCCTTTACTCCCAGTCACTAATGAGTTCTAAATTTATATCTATACTTATAATCTTTCCTATAAATTCCAGACATGTATATCCAATTGCCAGCTCAGCGCTTCTGTTTTCTCAGTGTTTCATGGACAGTTTTACACTTGATGTAAATAAAACAGAACTCTTGATTCCCCATCCTCATCTCTAATCCTCACTGTAGTCAATGTCACCACCATTAACCCATTATTCCTGTCAAATACTTAGGAGTTACCATTGATTCCCATCTGTCTACCAGAGGCTGGATAGCTTACATTTAAACATCCAGATTCCTTCTCCTCCCTTCTTAATGTGATTGAGTGGGAAGCACCAGCAGGAGAGCACAGAAAGGAGAATGTATCTGGGGAATTTATTTCCCTGGCTCCCTCCCTATGGGTTCACAGAGGGATGGCTAATGTCAAGCCAGACTCTCCACACCCCACTTTTCATCTCAGGTTTTTGATAACTTCTCTCTGCCTTCTAAACCTTTTGGCTTAGAGATAAAGTGTCTTACTGTTCATAATAGCAATGATGTCCGCATGTTTCCCTTGTGATTTAGCCTGCTCTCACCTTTGTAAAGAGCCCACTTGTTGAACTGCTTCCAATTACCAAACTGGCGTGTGTTTCTTGCCAATAGCCTAATTCACCTCACACTCATATTCAACTCATCAGCAAATGCTGTCCTTTCCACTTTCAAAATATGTTCCAAACTTAACTAATTTTCTCCACCTACACCGTTCCAACACTAGTTTAAGCCAGTTTAATTTCTCACCTGGATTAAAGCAATAGTTTAGTGCATCTGCTCTCTCTTCTCCCATGCTATTCTACACACAATAGCAGGTGTCATCCTTTTAAAAAGTAAGTCACATAATGCATTCCCCTGCTGACAAGCTCTCAAAGGTTTTCCAGCACACTTAGAATAAAATAAAACACTCTAATTTCTTATCATGGTCAACAAGGCTCTGTTTAGTTGGCCATGACTTCTTCCATTCTCATTGCCTGTCACTCTCCCTGAAGTTGACTTGCATTGTTTCAATCACAACCTCCTTGAAGTTTCATGAACACTCACATTGCGATACTATTTCAGATAATTTGCACTCAATATCACTTTATAAGGAATGTACTTACCCTAGGTACTTGAGGATCTATTTCTCTTTTCATTCAGCTCTCTACTTAAATGTCACCCCATTAAGGAGTCCTTCCTGAATGTACTATCTGAAATAACAAACCATATTCTATTTGCATTTATACAGCTTAAATTCCATAATATTCATTACTAATTCATCTGGTCTATGTATTGATTTGTCTATTTTCTCTTTCATCCACTATATTATATACTCCATGAGTGAAGGGAATGCCACTTTTATTCACCACTGTGTTATCAGTACCTAGAACAGTACATGTCACATAGAAGCCCTAAATAAATGCACAGTGGATTAATGAATGAGAATGGAAATATATAAAATGAATCGATGAGATGTAAAGCCAACCTTAAACAAAAACTAAAATGAAAAGCCAATTTATAGTCAAAAGTTGCCTACTAAGCAAATATGAAAGGCAGAGTGATAAAATAGCATCAGGTTAAAGTAACCTGATTCACCCTCTATCACTGGAACTATTCTTTGCAATGGGTGAAGACATATGGAAAGCCAATTAAGATTTCCTGATATAATTTGGATATTTGTCCCCTCAAATCTTGTGTTAAAATTTGATCCCAAAGAGAGTCAGAGCCACCACCACTCGCCCTCTCCTCCCCTCTCCATAGCCACCAGACCCTCAAGGTTTCCGCAACCTGCAGCCTCAGCCCCAACCCCCATGCCCCAGCACCATGCCTCATGAGAAGACCTTCAAGCAGCCTGCACCATAAGACAAAGAGTAGATGTCCCACTTATCAGAGAGCAGCATCCAACCAGAATCCCAGTGATAACAGGATATAAGAGTGTGAAACAGCCACCTGTTCTGGATAAAATGAACTTCCCTGCGCTAGCTAATCAAGCCTTCTTCCTGTTGATGAATGGGCACAGAATGGTGAGCGTCACCTCACTGATTTCAGATGAAGATGGTTTACTATATATGGTATAAGATTCCCAATAGACTTTTGGAATGAAATTGTCAGTGTAAAGCTAGATAAAAATGCATTTATTCCAGAATTTTTAAACCATTACCAAAAAAAAAAAAAGGAGTATTAGCAATTGAGATCGGTCAGTTTATCTAATGACAGATCATCAAAATAGCAGTGTTCCCACCTAGGAATGTTAGGAAGTTGTTCTTATATTTAAACAGAAAAACTGACCTCCAAATGAACATATTCAGGTCTAGGAACTATATTATTTAACCTAGGCTAGCTTGCTTTCAAATTTTAGAATTTTAAAAATAAAATATTTTACATTCTAAGTTACCAATAAAATAGACCTTCACGCTATTTTAATATTGTTTTCTCCCCAAATAGGAACTTGCAATTTTAGTAGTAATTTAAAGATATTCAGAGAGACACTGAGTCTTCCCTTTAGGTTCACAGAACTTGGCACCTTTTTATAGAAGGGTTTTTACTCAACTAGAGAAATCTTTCTAAGAGGATCTTTAAGCATACATTGTGAAGCATAATTCCTCAAAATGCGTTTGCCATAGTAGTTGATACACACACAGGGTAAATGGGGTGTGTAGGAAAACAACTCTAGCCAGGCATGGTTGCTCACACCTATAATCCCAGCACTTTGGGAGGCTGAGGTGGACGGATCACTTGAGGTCAGGTTTCAAGATCAACCTGGCCAACATGGTGAAACCCTGTCTCTACTAAAAATACAAACATTAATTTAATTAAACTCCAGAGTTTCTGCACAGTAAAAGAAACCATCATTAGAGTGAATCAGCAACCAACAGAATGGGAAAAAAATTTTGCAATCTACCCATCTGACAAAGGGCTAATATCCAGAACCTACAAAAAACTAAAACAAATATACAAGAAAAAAAAAACCCATTCAAAAGTGGGCAAAGGATATGAACAAACACTTTTCAAAAGAAGACATATATGAGGCCAACAAATATATAAAAAAATGCTCATCATCACTGGGCATTAGAGAAATGCAAATCAAAACCACACTAAGATATCATCTCACACCAGTTAGAATGGTGATCACTAAGAAATCTGGAGACAACAGATGCTGGAGAGGATGTGGAGAAATAGGAACACTCTTACACAGTTGGTGGGAGTGTAAATTAGTTCAACCATAGTGGAAGACAGTGTGACAATTTCTCAAGGATCTAGAAATAGAAATTCCATTTTTCCCAGCAATCCCATTACTGGGTATATACCCAAAGAACTATAAATCATTCTACTATAAAGACACAATGCACATGTATGTTCATTGCAGCCCTGTGTACAATAGCAAAGACCTGGAATCAACCCAAATGCCCATCAATGATAGACTGGACAAAGAAAATGTGACACATATACAGCATGGAATACTACACAGTCATAAAAAAAGATGAGTTTGTGTCCTTTGTAGGGACTTGAATGAATCTGGAAACCATCATTCTCAGCAAACTGACACAAGAACAGAAAATCAAACGCTGCATATTCTCACTCATAGGTGGGTGATGAACAACGAGAACACCTGGACTCAGGGAGAGGAGCATCACACACTGGGGGCAGTTGGGGGGGGTAGGGGAGAGACAGCGGGGGGGGGGGAGGGATAATATGGGGAGAAATGCCAGATATAGTATGCACCTAAAGTAAAATAAATAAATTTAATCTAAAAAAATACAAACATTAGCCAGGTGTGGTGGCACACGCCTGTCGTCCCAGCTACTCAGGAGACTGAGGCAGGAGAATAACTTGAACCTGGGAGTCAGAGGTAGCAGTGAGCCGAGATCGTGCCACTGCCCTGCAGCCTGAGCCAAGATTGCACCACTGCACTCCAGCCCGGGCCACAGAGCGAGACAAAAGAAAGAGAGAAAGGGAGAGAGAGGAAAGGAAGGGAAGAGAAGAGAAGGGGAGAGGAGGGGAGGGGAGGGGAGAAAGGAAAGGAAAGGAAAAAGAGAGACGGGAAGGGGAGGCGAGGGAAGTGAAGGTGAGGCAATGAAGAAAACAACTCGACAGTGAACTGCTGCTCAAGGTTCTTGATTCCTAACAGAAGTATACCGAAAGTCCAGGCTCTTGCAAGTTTTAGGCAGCTATTTGATTTGTTCTCTGGATAGTTACATACATAAAAACACCACCATTCAATAGGAAATTTTAGTAATTCATAATTTTAGTCTAGTTTCTTAAAAGATCCCAGAGAAAAAGAGTGGCATTTCTTCTGTTTTGGGTTTTGTCTGATCTAAGTGCTCAAACTAGGTTTCTGCATTGGTAAAGAAAAGCAATGTACCAGTGTCATTCTTTAGGACAGCCATAGAAACCACAGAACAGTAAAACTTAAAGCATAAACATTCAGATGCACTCCTTTCTACCTTTTGACTTAAAGCTATGGATGATCCCCATTTTTTAAAGTGTGTAACTAAATAGTATTAAAAGGTTCTCACACTTTATTTTTTATTTCATTTTATTTTTTGAGATAGGGTCTTACTCCGTGACCCAAGCAGGGGTGCGGTGGCACAAACACAGCTCACTGCAGCCTCAATCTCCCAGGCCCAAGGAATGGGATCAGCTTGTCTCAGCCTCCCGAGTAGCTGGATCTACAGGCACGTTCCTTCACACCTGGCTAATTTTTTTGAAAGGTTCTCACATTTTAAACAGTAGTTCAGTAGTTCACTGTTAGATCAAACAACCATCAGAATTCTCCCACTCTAAGTCCATGTCAGTTTTGGCGAAAACATAGCAAAAGGGGACATATGCTGTTTGCAAATATTTTGTTTGTTTGTTCTTCGAGACAGAGTCTCACTCTGTCACCCTGGCTGGAGTGCAGTGGCATGATCTTGGCTCACTGCAACCTCCACCTCCCAAATTCAAGTGATTTTTGTGCTTCAGTCTCCCAAGTAGCTGAGACCACGTACACACCACCACGCTTGGCTAATTTTTGTATTTTTAGTAGAGATGGGGTTTCGTCATGTTGGCCAGGTTGGTCTTGAACTCCTAACCTCAAGTGATCCACTTACCTCAGCCTCCCAAAGTACTGGAATTACAGGCATGAGCCACCATGCCTGGCTTTTACTATTTATTATTTTTATTTATTTTTTGAGGCAGGGTCTCACTCTGTCACCCAGGCTGGAGTACAGTGGTATGATCTCAGCTCACTGCAACCTCCACCTCCCAGGCTCAAGCAATCCTCATACCTCAGCTTCCCAAGTAGCTGGAATTAAAGGTGTGTGTCATCACACCTGGGTAATTTTTTGTATTTTAGTAGAGATAGGGTTTCACCATGTTGGCCAGGATGGTCTCAAATTCCTGATTTCAAGTGATATGCCCACCTCAGCTTCCCAAAGTGCTGAGATTATAGACATGAGCCACCATGTCTGGCCTGTTTACAAATATTAATGTCAGGAGTTAAACATTTTCAAGTCCAACCTATGATAAAAGACTAATACTTCCTACTACTTTCATGGGGTTCACTATTTACTATTTTCTTGGGAATATCACAGGATGATCACAATTACACCACTTTAGACTGTACAGGTAGCAGTTCACAACTTACTCCTGTGCGTTTAGATGTATCTGGAAGACCTGTATCTGTTAGTGAATGTTGTTTACTATAATGGAGGAGAAAACAAAATTCTTGCATCTGGGCCTTTGACTGATCATTAAAAGGGTTCCTGTTACCTGCTCTCCCTGTTGCACGTATCTGTCCACTTGGATGACTTTTAATATGAACATTTTTATATTATATAAATTCTTAACTGGCCTATCTCCTTTAAATTGTATCTATCATTATATCTGACATTATTGTAACTACTGTACAATCAGTAAAATTCCTATAAGAAACGCTGCTTAAAAAAATATCATGCTGAGGGGTGAACCTATATCCCACATTAGTTGGTAGTCACTTTTTATGATGTTTAAAATAAACACATTTTAATTAACTAAGTTGAATAAAAGCACAATTAAAAGGTATAAAAAATTGATGCCCAATGTTGAAAGTGGGGCCATGTAGGAGGTGTTTGGATTATGGGGGTAGATCCTTCATGAATAACTTTGTGCCTTCTCTCCAGGTAATGAGTAACTTCTCACTCTATTACTTCCATAAGATGTGATTGTTAAAAAGAGCTTTGAACCTCCTCTTTTCCTGCTCCTTCTCTTACCACATGGCACTCTGGCTCCGCTTCTCCTTCTGCCATGATTAAAAGCTTCCTGAGCTCCTCACTAGAAAAAGAACCTGGTGCCATGCCTCTTGTCCAGCCTGCCGATCTTTTAACCAAGTAAACCATTTTTCCTTCTAACTTACCCAGCCTCAGATATTCCTTTAGAGCAAAGCAAAATGGACTAAGATCTTCCTTTCCTAGTTAATGCCTTTATGGGCATGTTAGGGTTGGATGTTCTAGGTTTCCTGTTTTCTGGTTCCATGGCTCAGCAAGACCCCTTATTTTTGAACATGAATTTTTTTAAAGAATTAGCAATATATCATACACATAAAATGGATGTGCCTACCAATAAGTAATAAAAATAATAACTGGACACCTATACTCAGGATAAGATATAAATACTGCCCAAAATTTTTGAAGGGGCATCTTTCTCAGATTTCAATCTTCTTCTCTTTTTGAAAGTTAATCATTATCCTGAATTGTGAATCAATTACTTCCTTGCCTTTTAAAATGATGGTATTTCATATGAAAACAATATAGACTTGCAAAAAATTGAAATAATTGACTATCCTTGTTAATTGTGTTTTCACTTATCATTGTGTTAAAAATTCAGCCATGCTCATGTGTTCAATTTTAGTCTATTCATTCTCACTTCTCTATATTATTTCATTATTTATCCATGTTATTTTTGATGGGCTTTGCAGTGGCTTTCAGTTTGCTGTGCTAGACTTTACAAGTCGCTATGAATGCTCTTTTACATATCTTTCTGTTACTATTGGTCTTCGAACCATCCACTTTCTTTACAAGACTGAATACTTCTATTTTTAATCAATTTTGCATTTACCTCGCAATTACTCTGAGGGAACCTTTTGTTTTCCTCATTCTGGCATCCTTAGTCAGCAGTTTACTGTAGCCCTTTGAAAATATACTGAAATTATCTTAGATAATTCATTGAGAGAAACTACTAAATTAACACAGTAATGCCAATTAACTGTCTCTGTAGAGCTGTTTTCTGTTCCCTAGAGGCCCCACAGAAGCCCCTGACATATTTTGGGAAATATGTAAAATATTTTCATAGTTCTGACATCCCATACTTTACTTTTTTCATAAAATTGTGTTGGTGCTCCCTAAGTATCTTAAATTGAATTAACTCTGAATAAATATATAGAATCTCTGGTGGAATAAGAAAAAAAAAGGAAGTACTACTTCCATCTCAAATAGGTGAAGCAATTACTCATTTCAATGTCCATTTTCAATTGATCAGTTGTTTTCAGCCTTCATTACATTGAAGGTCTAAATTCTTCTCACTAAAGGAGCCTGCCAGATTTAACAAATAAGAATAGAGGACACCATACTTAATTTGAATTTCAGATAAATAATGAATAAAATTTTAGTGGCAATATATCTAATGTAATATTTGAGATCTACTCGTACTAAAGAAAATATTCATCCTTTATCTGAAATGCAATTAACTATGCATTTCTAGTTTATCTGGTAACTGTATCGATTCTACCAGTTAGAGCACTCAAGGTTTCCCTCTAGCTTTTCAATTTAAGATATTTCTTGTATGTCAAAAAGTCACTAGTTGTGGGACACTTAGCTAACCTTTCATTGTTCTTGCCTACATCTTCATCTCATACAGTACGTTATCTTCAAGCAAAACACTGAGTGGCTTCTAAAAACTATTTTGCCAAAGGAGGATCACTTTTGCTCATGGTTCTCTGATAAGAACATTTTCCAAGGTGCAGCAAGTTTCAATCTTCAAAAACCCGCAGCTACTCACAGTGTAAGATGCCCATGGGGGTGGGGCTCTGGGCCCGGAAAAACCAGAGCAGTCTGGATGCCGCGAGGAGGTGAGCAGGTAAGAAACTTTCTGAACCTCACAGGCTGCCGTACTGACAAGTGCTTTGGCAGAATAGTTTATTGTTCCCTTTAGCCAATCAGATTGGCGCTTGTTAGCCACGCGCTTACTCCCTTCGCAACTGTCAGTCCTAACGGCCGGCCAACTATCTTCCCTGAGAATTTAGGAGCTGGATTTTCCGTTCCAGATTGGCCACGGCAAACATCTTACGAGATGTCCCACCAAGAGGGCAGCGCAGATGGCTTACAAGACTTAGGGGTTGAAAGCCTGTTCAGCAGCCCAGAGGAGCAGTCTGGAGCGGCGGCAGCGACGGTGGCCTCCTCAGACATTGATATAGTGACCTCAGACGTGAGTATGAGAATGACTGGAAATGGCGGTGATACCAGGGATGGTGGTTTCCCAAACGATGCCAGCACAGAAAATCGAACCACTGACCAAGAAGGTTCAAGTGGACACATCGAACTTGACAGCACGGAGGACTTTGAGCATTTCCTCATAGGTAGTGACCCTTTACTAAGACAGGACGAGATAGTAGAGGAGGAAGAGGAAGAAATGGAGGGGGGAGAAGAGGAAGAACAACAGGCTCAGATGTGTCCACAATGCCATGGTGCCAACCATGAGCAGTGTTTGTTAGAGGAGAATCGGGTGCTGGAGGAGTGGATTTCCTCAGAGACATCTGCCCTGCCCCGACCTCGCTGGCAGGCCGTTACTGCTCTTTGCCAGCGGCAGCTGGGTTCAAGTACCCGCTTTGTCTATGAGGCCTGTGGGGCAAGAGCCTTTGTGCAGCGTTTCTGCCTGCAATATCGTCTTGAAGGACATATAGGTTGTGTCAATACTGTACACTTTAACCAGCGTGGCACCCGGCTGGCCAGTAGTGGTGATGACCTAAGGGTGAGAGTGTGGGACTGGGTGCAGCAGAAGACAGTACTGGACTTTGAGAGTGGTCACAAAAATAATATCTTACAGGCCAAGTTCCTTCCTAACTGTGCTGATTCCACCCTGGCCATGTGTGCCCGTGATGGGCAGGTCCGGGTAGCAGAACTAATTAATGCGTCATATTGCGAGAATACTAAGCGTGTGGCGCAGCACATGGGACCTGCCCACAAGTTGGCTCTGGAGCCAGACTCTCCTTGTAAGTTCCTCACTTCAGGTGAAGATGCTGTTGTCTTCACCATTGACCTCAGACAAGGCCGGCCAGCTTCAAAAGTGGTGGTAACAAGAGAAAATAAGAAAGTGGGACTGTATACGATTTCTGTGAATCCTGCTAATACCTACCAATTTGCAGTGGCTGGACAAGATCAGTTTGTACGGATTTATGACCAGAGGAGAATTGATGAGAGAGAAAACAATGGAATACTTAAGAAATTCACTCCTCATCATCTGATTAATTGTGATTTCCCAACAACCATCACCTGTGCTGTATACAGCCACGATGGCACGGAGCTCTTGGCCAGCTACAATGATGAAGATATTTACATCTTCAACTCCTCTCACAGTGATGGCGCTCAATATGCAAAGAGATTTAAGGGACACAGAAATAATACCACAGTCAAAGGTGTTAATTTCTATGGCCCCAGGAGTGAGTTTGTTGTGAGCGGTAGTGATTGTGGACACATCTTCTTTTGGGAGAAATCATCTTGCCAGATCATCCAGTTGTTGAAGGGGGACACAGAAGGTACAATAAACTGTCTTGAACCCCATCCTTACCTACCTGTGTTGGCAGCCAGTGGCCTAGATCAAAATGTCAAGATCTGGACACCCACAGCTGAAGCTGCCACTGAGCTTACTGGTTTAAAGGATGTGATTAAGAAGAACAAGTGGAAACGAGATCAAGATAGTTTGCAGCATACCCGCCTGTTTGACCAGTACATGCTTTGGTTCCTTATGCACCACCTGTCACAGAGAGATCCTCGCCTGGACTGGAGAGCCAGATTCCCAGAAGAAGAATTGGATTAGTCTTCCAGCACCTCAGATACATCCAAGGAGGAAGGCCAAGACTGAGTGCCATGCATGCCATCCCAAAGGCCTCACCCCTAGTCAAGCTAGATGCCACCTAAGTACACTGGATTTTAAAATGCAGTTTGACTAATTTACAATTGTCAATAGATTAATAGATTTGCTTTTTGTCTTCTGTTTTCCACAATTTATGCTGAAAACCATCTCTTCCATTCTTTCCTCTCTCCTTTCTTCCTTCCACACATTCTTTCTTTCTCATTTCTTTCCTCATGGTTTCCTTATGCCTCTTTTGTTACCCCTTATTCTTACATGAGTGCATACACAACTTACTTATGCCTCTTTCCTTTGTTCCCTAATAGTTGACCTCTAAAATTTCCTGATTTTGTTGAAAAAAATTAATAGCCTTATTAGATGCATCTACTCAGTTCTGGCATTCTGAAAACGATTACCATTTTACTTTTTTTCATCTTTAACAATTTTTTTCTGAAGATCAAGTTCTTTAGTTGACCTGAAAAATTCAGAAATATGTTTCTTCTTTAGAAGTAAAATGACAAACAGTAGTTTTGCTCTGTTAATGCTGACACTTGGCCACACACACACAGTCTCAGAGAGGGAAAAGATGAGGAGTAGTGTGTAGATTAATTTCTAATCAGATAATTCATCCCCTCAGAATAAATAACATGAGATTATCTACATTTTCTAAATCCGTATGTTAATAATTTTGAAAAATTTGAGTATACTGTAGCTGGTAAGAACTAAATTAAGTTTGAACATATGACATCATTTACTCTGTGCATTAAGTGTTCTTGAAGTTTTAAGGTTGAGAACTCCCAAAGGGTCAGCTTCCAGGAAGTCCTCCTGGAACAGCCATTTCCTATAAATGCCAGCTACTGGTATAAAAATCTCTCATATTTGAAAACACATTAAGTTTGATCACATGACATCATTTATTCTGTGCATTAAGTGTTCTTGAAGTTTTAAGGTTGGGAACTCCCAAAGGGTTACCTTCCAGGAAGTCCTCCTGGAACAGCCATTTCCTATAAATGTTATCTACTGGTATAAAAATCTCTCATATTTGAAAATACATTTTAATTAACTTTTAAGAACAAGTTGCCATACAAATTGTTTATGCTTACACATAACCATTTGGTGTAATTGGTAGAAGAATCCTATTTGACATCCTCACATTGCTTAAAATTCTCTTTGCTGCTTAAATTGCTTTAAAAATTCTTTTAAGCCTTATTTAACATAAATTAAATAAGGATTCCGGATGTCTAATTACTGATCAATAAAAATATTCATCTTTATTTTGTATGTGTTATTTGTGTGAATGAATTTAGAAGATCACCTTTCCCCCAACACCCATGAACTATACCGCACCATTTTTTGCCGTCTTTTCTTGGGAAAGAAGGATGTAATGAAACATCCTGTGTCCTGACAATGGCTTTTCTTTGGTAATACTTCTTGAGATGAGTATTATCTCTGTTTCTTTGGGAAAATGTAATTTGCATAATGAGATTAGAATTTAGGATGGAACACAACTTGACTGAAGTTTGTGCTCACTGAGATCCAAAGCTAGGGACAACTGCCCTGGGGTCTGGGAGCCTCAAGAAGCCCCTACCAAGCTCTCCTGTCAGGAAAGGATCTTAAGAGTCCCAAAAGAGAATTTATAGGCCATATGAAGAGAGTTATAAACTAGAATTCCAAGTTTAGGGCCCTTGTATAACTTCATGGGATGCATACCAGCAATAATATTAACAAAACCTTTAAAAAATCATTTGGGATTTCAAGTGACACTTGGTGTCAGTGAGAGCAAAAGTGAAAGCAGATAAATTATGCAGTTATTTGTCCACCTGCTCTTTGGAAGGTCTGTCTCTGTGGGGGATTTATATTCTGCTCTCTTAGCTAAACTAAAAGTTTACTCAGAGTTCCCTGAATGGTTCCGAGATTGCTTGTGCTAC
>CAUYQU010018233.1:0-24365 GCA_963574635.1 Cheracebus regulus | reverse complement strand
AATGGAACAGAACAGAGGCCTCAGAAATAATGCCACACATCTACAACCATTTGATCTTTGACAATCCAGACAAAGACAGGCAATGGGAAAAGGATTCCCTATTTAGTAAATGGTGTTGGGAAAACTGACTAGGCATATGCAGAAAACTGAAAATGTACCCCTTCCTTACGCTTTATACAAAAGTTACTCGTGATGGATTAAAGACTTAAACATAAGACCTAAAACCGTAAAAACCCTAGAAGAAAAACCAGGCAATACCATTCAGGACATAGGCATGGGCAAAGACTTCTTGACTAAAACACCAAAAGTAATGACAACAAAAGCCAAAATTGACAAATGGGATCTAATTAAACTAAAGAGCTTCTGCAGGCCAGGTGCCGTGGCTCACACCTGTAATCCCAGCACTTTGGGAGGCTGAGGCAGGCAGATCACTTGAGATCAGGAATTCAAGACCAGCTTGATCAACATGGCAAAACCCTGTCTCTACTAAAAATACAAACTTAGCTGATGTGGTGGCACATGCCCATAATCTCAGCTGCTCGGGAGGCTGAGGCAGGAAAATTGCTTGAACCTGGGAGGCGGAGGTTGCAGTGAGTGGAGATGGCATCATTGCACTCCAGCCTGGGCAACAAGAATGAAACTGCAACTCAAAAAAAAAAAGAAAAAAAATATAAGAGCTTCTGTACAGCAAAAGAAACTAGCATCAGAGTGATCAGGCAACCTACAAAATGTGAGAAAATTTTTGCAATCTATCCATCTAACCAAGGGCTAATATCCAGAATCTACAAATAAACAAATATACAAAAACAAACAAACAAACCCATCAAAAAGTGGACGAAGTATATGAATAGACACTTCTCAAAAAAGGACATTTATGTTGCCAAGAAACATATAAAAAAAGCTTATCATCACTGGTCATTTGAGAAGTGCAAATCAAAACCACAATGAGATACCATCTCACGTCAGTTAGAATGGCGATCATTAAAAAGTCAGGAAACAACAGATGCTGGAGAGGATATGGAGAAACAGGAACGCTTTTACACTGTTGGTGGGAGTGTAAATTAGTTCAACCATTGTGGAAGACAGTGTAGTGATTCCTCAAGGACCTAGAACCAGAAATACCACTTGACCCAGAAATCCCTTTACTGGGAATATACCCACAAGGTTATATCATTCTACTATAAAGACACATGAACACGTATGTTTATTGCAGCACTGTTCACAATAGCAAAGACTTGCAACCAACCCAAATGCCCATTAATGATAGACTGGATAAAGAAAATATGGCACATATACACCATGGAATACTATGCAGCCATAAAAAAGGATGAGTTCATGTCTTTGCAGGGGCATGGATGAACCTGGAATCCATCATTCTCAGCCCACTACCACAGGAACAGAAAACCAAACACCACATGTTCTCACTCAAAATGGAGTTGAACAATGAGAACACATGGACACAGGGAGAGAAACATCACACACTGGGGCCTGTCACGGGGTGAGCAGCTAGGGAAGGGATAGCATTAGGAGAAATACCTATTGTAGATGACAGGTTGATAGGTGCAGTAAACCACCATTGCACGTGTATACCTATGTAACAAACCTGCACGTCCTGCACATGTATCCTAGAACTTAAAGCATTAAAAAAAAAATGGGAAGTATTTCAGTATTTCTTCTCCTTATAGTCTTTTAGTGGTCTAATATATTACTTGTTATTTCCTCCTATAAAATGAAAAATCCACATGAGCCTAGGTTTTTTGTGTGGAAATATTAATAAATTCAATAATAATCTACTAAATAAATTAATAAATTTTTTAAAAGGCAGAGCGTCACCTTGTTTGACTTTAAGAATGTCTGCATTAGGCACTCAAGTTTTTGTCTCTTTGCACATGACAATGAATGACTGTAAGATGTGAGTATTGATTTGAAGTTTACAAGTAAATTTTAGCTAATAGGTGAATTTGCTAATAATGTATTCTGAGAATAGTAAGCACTGACTGTATATTTCGTGTGTGTTGTGTGTGTGTGTGTGTGTGTGTGTGTGTGTTCACTGGTGCAGTCTCAATTTTTTTTAACTAACAATAATGAATTTTTAAAAAGTTTAAATAGAACTGACCTGCAGAATAAAGCTTAAGCTACTCATGCAAGCATTTAAAAACTTTAATAATCTAGTTTTATATGTAACATATATATATTATGGAAAACTACTCAGTCATAAAAAGGAACAAAATGATGGCATTTGCAGGAACCTGGATAGAATTGGAGACAATTTTTCTAAGTGAAGTAACTGAGGAATGGAAAAGCAAACATCCTATGTTCTCACTCAAATAGGAGCTAAGCTACAGGGACACGAAGGCTTAAGAATGATACAATGGATTTTGAGGATTTAGGGGAAAAGGTAAGAGGGGGGTGAGGGATAAAAGATGATACATTAGGTACAGTGTACACTGCTCAGGTGATGAGTGCACCAAAATCTCAGGAATCACCACTAAAGAACTTATTCATGTAACCAAGCACCACCTGCTCCTGAACAACCCATTGAAAAAAAAAGGAAATCTTGTTTTCGACTTGTCTTTACTACTAAGGAGTACTACTACAACTACTACTTAACGTATTATAAGATTTGAAATTATTTTTTAATAGTCTTGTTTCTTTTGCAGACAGTAAGCTATCTAAGGGTAGGGACAAGGTTTTATTTCCTCTATACCCAACTCCTACTACAGTGCCTTGTTTATTGTAGAGTCTCAATAAATATGGGGCCTTCTTTTGTCATTGTATTGTTTTTAGAAAAACTGCATTGGATAACACTAGAAAAGAATGCTCACATAGGTAGGAGAAGAGACCAGCCAAGGAAGGCATGGTCTGTGGTGTTAAATGCTACAGAGAGATCAAGAAGAAACAGGAACAGAATTAAGAAGGAAGAGGATCTGAAGATGATCACAGCTATCATTCAGGGGCTCACTCTCATGACCAGTGGAAAAAGCATCTCAACTCAGACAAGTCTTTTTCCAAAGCTCAAAGTTTTTCCCCTCAGACCACATCATCTCCATCACAGAAAGGAACGTGGAAGGAGAGGAAGCCAGATTTACACTAGCTTTTGTTGTTTTATATTAGCAAAGGGTGGTAGTTACATTTGGATAAGTGTCCTGCAGCCACCTTGTGAAGGGCCTTGGGTCCCAAACAAGGTCTCAAACACCATGTGATCTCTAACTTTCTGTAGGGTGATCAAAATTCAAACAGGCCTTCTCTGGTGAAACTTATATCCCTAAATCATCCAACAGGCCACTGGGGCTGAGAATAATCTGGTAACTTTGGATAAGGGAGAAAAACCCAGACCTTCTTTAACCAAAATTTTTGGAATAAATGTCTTCTGGTGGAGCTGCTGGTCATCATTATCCATGTTTCTACACCAGGCATTAAAAGATAAAGGCATTAACACTCAGGTCAAACTTATAGTTGGAATCTTACTTCAAGCACCCAGAGCTTTGTTTTGTCATTCATGATCGAAGTTAGTATTAATCCTGTGCTTTCTGATATGAGGATTAAACCATCTGAATTTCCTTTTTCTCAGTACCTATTGATGCTTGTGAATAAAATGATGGTTATATGCTATATAATATTTCTTGTAATTACCTTTATTATCCTATGACAGACAAAATACTAACGAGAGAAAATATTGCCTGAATTCCTGTGACAAGTTAAGCCCAGAAGATATACCCCTATTTTCTGCAGAGTAAATTCAAACTACACAGATTAATAGCCGGTTTTTAAATTGGTTATGATAGGAAAATTCTGCTTTTTTCTGCACGGTTTTTTAGAAAACACAACTCTTCTCGGTTTGCTTACAAATACTTAGCGACTTAGTCATTTGGCATAAACTGCCTCAATTTCAATAAAGTGCTGTTTTCTAACATGAGATATAGGCATATGAATTTAAAATTAGAACATATTTATCTCTGCCTACTAAAGAAAAAATTGAAAATATGATTTGTTAAAAATATTGATGAAACTATAAAAAATTCAGTGGTGTCTGTACAAAAGATAACAGCAGACAAAAATCTTCTGAAGCACTTGTGTTAGCATAGGGTCAGCCAGAGTGTGAAGAGGTGGCAGGCAGATGCAGAAGATTTATCTTCATGGGCACCCCAGAATGCTTCAGGCAATGGGTGCGAGCATGAGCCCTCCTTGGACAGGGACAAAGGGTAAAAGTTTTTGGAAGCATTTGTTTTTTTAACCACATGCACAGCTTTTTGGATTGACATCGTCAATGATTCTCATTTTGGCTCAGCATAAATCTTCCCTTCCCACCACTGTGCATTAACAAACATTTATTATGTTCTCTGTATGTGTCAGAGACTGTGCGAGGAGCTAGGCAGGCACAAAGAATAAGCCAGGACTGTAGCTGTGACCAACTCTAAAGGAGCCCTGGTGGATTTCTACATAATATGCCTGTCCTTTGGGTTTATAATGCTGTAGTTGAAATGAATGTTACTGTCAACAGTTGAAAAAAAGAAAAAAAATTCTAATCTCCCTACCTAATGTGATTCACGGATGTAACAAATTTCTCAGGGCTCTTGTGACTATTTCCTCTTCCTTTGCTATGATAAAAGGAAATAAGACATAGTAGTTACAGAGTTAAACATATTTCTGTTCCTCAGACCTTCCCTACTCCACTGAAGAAATAGCAAAAGTCAAACTCTTTGTCATTCCTTATTATACCATAGGACATAGAAACAGCTTTCAAAGAACCAGGTACTTTTGTCCTATTGCAAATTCTCACTTGTCATTATAAACAGAGAACACATACTACTGGAGAAGTATAATGTAGTAATATTCTTGATGCTAAAAGAAGGATAAAAAAATCACTACAGCATCTTGGGGAAAAATGGCCAATCATAGCATTTTATATGTCAGCCATGTACGGAAAAAATCCCAAGCAAACAGCCTTGCAGACATATGAAATAGTAATGATGCTATTCACAGTCAACAACATAGCTCTTATTTCTACATACTATGTGCCGAATATAATTACGCTACCTTAAAACAATGTAACTAATGTTTGGCAAGAAAGACATAAATGATCGTATAAGGTTTGATAATCCTGCCAGTTTTAATATTGTGATGAAATGATGAATTCAAGTTGAAAGAAAAAAATACACCAACATATGCCCGCATAGGCTCAGTCATCACCGTTGCCCAGTTCGAGGTTGGAAGGGAACAGCAGTACTCGTACACAGAGCCACTCTGCCTCCCCAAAGCCCCACTGTGGCTTAGTCCGTGTTCCAATGCCATTCGAGAAATGCTGGGATTCAACACCCTGCCACGTGTCTGGGAAGATGGCTGAGAAAGTCTTTGTAGATATCCTGCTCCATCCATTTAAATGTTAGTTTTCTTCCTGTTGATGAAAGAGTCTAATGTGTACAGTAGTTTCCAAATGTGGCTAGCTGTAGTTTTTTTTTAAGTGCAGATGTCTTGGCCTTACCCTGCTTCAGGTATGCTGTGTAAAAAAACACCGCTAAAAAGCTCAGTGGCTTATGGATATTTATTTCTTACCCACTGCTGTGAATTTAGTTGTGGCTCAGAGGGGATAGTGCTATGATCTGAATGTTTATGTTCCCCCAAAATTCATATATTTAAACCTAGTCAGAGTTTAGAAGGTGGGGTTTTTAGGAGGTGATTAGGTCACCAGGGTAGAATTCTCATAAATGGGATTGGTGTCCTTATACAGGTGACCCTGGACAGCTAGCTAGTCCCTTCTACTATGTGAAGACACAGGTTTAAGTTACAGTCTTTGAGGAGCAGGACCTCACCAGACACAGAATCTTCCAATACCTTAATCTTCGACTTCTCAACCTCCAGAACTGTGAGAAATAAATTTCTGTTGTTTATAAGCTACTTTGTCTATAGTAGTTTGTTATAGCAGCCCAGATAGACTAAGACAGCTGGTCTGGGCTGGTTCAAGACTACCCCAGAACTCTCTTTCTAGAACACAGACAGAAGAAACAGCAGCTACCTGGAGTCTGCACTTTTCATGACCACAGCAGGAGCATAACATGAATGAAAACATGCCATGGCCCTTTAATCCCTGTTTGGAACTGACCCACTGTAGCTTCTGGACACATTTCATTAGTCAAAGTCACATGACCGGACTCAAGTTCAGTGAGGTCCAGAAGTATCCCTTGCTCTGTGGGGCAAGGTAGGAGGAAGGACCAACTGGAGATTGATGCTAAGGAACTGGGTATAGCAAACTCCACAGGTGAGTACGCTTTTCTAAGAGACAATGCCTTGCTCTGTCACCCAGGCTAGTCTCAAATCATTGGTATTAAGCCATCCTCTCATCTTGGCCTCCCAAAGTGCTGGGATTACAGGCATGAGCCATGGGTAATTCTTATGAAGCTAATCCTGCACCTGCTGGGGCATTGCCATCTTGGCACCACTAGAGAACATGCCATAGTAAGAGGAATGATGGACTCCACTTTTTCAGTATCTCAACCAATATGTAGTGGGTCACTAATATTCACTGTCCGAAGTTAGAAAATGTTAACACAACCCATGGAATTTAGTAACAGAGGATAGTTAAGAGTGGAAAGGGAACAAGAAAAGGGGCACCTAATACAAATTGAGAATTAGGATGAGCATATCAAGAAAGGTCTCCCAGATAAGGCAGTATCTGAGCTCAGTGATCATGACAGGTGAACATTTTCTAGAGCTGGGAGGAGCGTGAAGAGGTGGGAGTGGTCTAGGCAGAGCAGGTCACAGAACAAAATGAGGAGTTTAGAAGCAGCATAATGTATTTGTTCTCCAAATCTTGCTTTTTTTCCATCTTAGTTTCAGAGTTTGAACATTTCCAAGCCTCGCGTGCAGTCAGGTATGGCCATGTGGCTGATAATGGCACAAGAATGGGGACATAATTAATATATTATCTTTCACATCTAGCCTTTAGAAACTTTCCACATGCAAACCTCCATTGTTTCCCTCTTTCCCTTCAATCAGGTGAATGGGAAGAGGCTGAAGCCACAAAGGGAAGGCACAGAGACATTGCATGATCATATGGTAAGTCTTCCCCAACGAGGAATGTTCGCATGAGTGAGAGAGAGTTTTTGTGTGGTAAGTCGCTAAGATTCAGGATGTTTTTTATAGCAGCTAATATTACTTGCCTTAATCAATATAGTATCCATGTGTTTCGCTGATGGTAAGTAATGGCTGTGAGGCAGGAAAAGGAGAAGAGATGGCAATCATTGACTAGCTGTGTTAGATATTTCTTCTAGAAACTTCGGGGGTTATTCTAGAAACCAAGTGGATTAAAAGATACAGTACCACCATAGAAATATAAACCTGGGCAAAGCATTAATAAGAACATGTAATCATGCCAAGTTTAAGGGCTGGCTCATGCTGCAAAGACTGAGTGTGAAGCATGATCATTTATAGTACGCATGTATGGCAGAAGAATCATGAATATGCTGTTCTGGCAGCTTTTTAATATCTAATGTGTTTGGATATGTGCCCCTCAAAGGTTCATGTTTCACTGCAGCTGAGGTGAGCTTCCCCTGTACTTTTCAATCTTGGAAGTGTCTGTTAGCCAATGAGACCTAAAGAAAAAAACCCAGCACATGAATCAGTATGTCATTACATGACTGGAATTAAATAGTAAAACAATAAAACCTCTGAGTTGAAGCCATGACAAGGTATATGTTTCTCCTTCCTTTTTAAAGTAAGCTATCACCTGGAAGTTATTCTTCCTGCCAAAGAAAGTAGAGACATAAAGGCTCCCTTTTCCTTTCCAAAAAGATGATTCATAGAAGAGTCGAGCTCTAGCAAATAGAGAAATAATCCCTTACGAGGGATAATAAGGACTGGTGAGAGGCAGGCAAGAGAAAGCCCTTTTCAAAGGCAACCTTTCTGAACACACGAGTTGATAACTTTGTATTAAGTATGGATTTTGGTCATATGCAAGCAGAGGCCTAGAATATTTGGCATAAAGTCATAATAAGGGTCTTGACACAAAGGCAAGATTACTTCATTGGGGACCTTCATGGGAAAACAATGACAGAGGCAACCCAGAAGCAGTCTTGATAGAACCCATCAGTATCAGAAGAGAAACACAGAATTGACCAAAACAGAGGTAATTCTTCTAGTTACTTCGGTGAGTAGGCAATGAAAACTCACACCTGCATTCCCACTGTGTCAAATCTCTGATGCTTGACCCTATGTTGTGGGTTCAGTCATTATCCTCTGATCTTGTTTCTAAATTTATAAAATCTGTATGAAAGACTCCTTCAAGTTCTTTTCATATATAAAAAATTGGATCCTACTGATTATTTGGTCGAGATGCTGGGGCCAAGAATGAACAGACCAGGAGAGTGCAACCATGTCTAAGTTTGAGGTTTTAGAGAAGCAGACCTTGAGACAAAAATCAAAATGCAAGCAGTTTATTTGGGAGGTGATCCCTGCAAACCGCAGTAGATGAGTGAGAAAGTAAAATCAGAAGAGGGAGGCCCAATAAAAGTTGGATTATGAAACAAAGTACCACTGTAGGCCATCAAATCTGATGAACTTTGGAAATGGTACAGAATATGCACCCCTGAGCCATCTTCTCCAAAGGACAAGGGTGCAGAGGTATTTACATACTAGCTCTTGACAAGTCAGAAGTTGAGAGTTGTTCCTGGGAGATTTGAATTCCTCAGACCTGCAGCCTGCCCTAAAGGTGACACACAGGTGCTGGCAGGAGGATTGATGCACTGATGTAGTAAGGGCAGGAGATGTGTGTGGGACATTGTAGGCATCTATAACATCCTGCTGGATGCTTTTTCTAGACTGAATGTGCTGCTTGGTAAAACTGCTTCCATGTATTTTCCCATTTTGTCCCAGCGCCAGTGATTTGGCTATACAGCAGAGAATCTGTATGCAGGTACTCAGGGTTATTTTAAGGCAAAAATTGGATTTCTGTGACTTTTACTTTTTATGTAATACATTAAATAATGACTTTAAGTAAAAATTTAGCTATGTTTACAACTGTTTTCAAAAAGTATCAATTCCTTACCACTGTTCAGTATATGCATGCTATGGAAAGCACACAGTTAAACCTAAGAAAAAGGACATTAATAAAAGTGCTCTCTTGTAACGAGCTGTACATTTTTCAGGTGAGACCACAATTTTACCAAGGGCATATTTGTGATCTAGTAAATGCAAAGCAAATCTATACTATTTAGTCTTGAATGCCACTTCTAATTTTCAAAACTACATAACAATATCAATTATCACAGTACTTTTAATAAATGACTACTTACTCATTTTCCTTATGACCAATTTCATTTCTCCCTTAAGGACACAGAGGGAAATGATTTGATTTTACTACCTTTAATGACTCTTTAAAAATCCTCTCAATTCCTTGAATAAAAATGCATGGGAGAAAGCAGAGTCATGTCTATTTTGAGATGTAAGCTTGTCTTAGTGATTAAAAATATACAAATTGTATATTTGATGCAAGTATCTGATGCAAGTATCTGGCAATTATATATATATAAATGTATCATGAACAAATAAGAAAAATCTATCACTCATGTTACTGGAAAATAGTTCATTCCATATTAGCCTGAGTTAATGTATTTTGTGTTAGGTTTTGTGTTTCTGTTGGGCAATCTGTTCAGTATTTCATATGCCTTCTATATATGCATCTAACATTTGTATAGGACTGTTTCTTATTTTTAACTGGAAATAATCCTAGATGTAAAAAAAAGTTGCAAAAGTAATAAACAGAGATTCCATTACCTCTCACTCACCTTTCTTAATGGAAACCTTTTACAGATACATAATGCAATAATATAGGGTTGATTCTTGAGCCAGACAGGTATGAGAAAATCTACTCCAAAAGTTCATTATCTGATAGTAATAATCTCTTTGCATATGTTATGGCAATGCCCTTTTCATTTAAAAACAAGGGGTGGTGGGGGTAGTCTTCTCTGTAATTTGGAGTAATTAATTATATTAATTACTTAATGTAATCTAATAAATATATACATGCATGCTTACCAAAACGTTCAGGGTGGAATCAGGATTTGCAGAGACTGTATTTGTGTTTTCTTTTGATTTCAATCATGTTACCCTCGCTGTTCCTTTGTTATTGCCAATTGTTGGGGGTCTAGCTTATGAGGACTCCTTTGATGTGATCTCTTGAAATCCTGAAAGCAGAGGGCAGCTGAGCTTTTAATGGTTGTAAGGAATTGTTGGTATCTCTGATATGAGGACTCTGACACGCAGCTCCCAAGCTACAGTATGCATGTTTGTTGCACAGAAATCCCCAGTGGTTGCTAATACTCAGCAATAAATTAAGTGATGAGAATTTCTTGAACTTGCCAGTGTCGGTTGGGGCTTCTCAGTGCATGACATTAGAATAGTGCTAAATGGGCCAGGTGCAGTGGCTCACGCCTGTAATCCTAGCACTTTGGGAGGCCGAGGCAGGCGGATCACCTTAGGTCAGGAGTTCAAGACCAGCCTAGCCAACAAGGTGAAACCTCGCCTCTACTAAAAACACGAAAATTAGCTGGGAATGGTGGTGGGTGCCTGTAATCCCAGCTACTCGGGAGGCTAAGGCAGGAGAATCACTTGAACCGGGAGGCAGAGCTTGCACTGAGCTGAGATCTTGCTATTGCACTCCAGCCTGGGCAGCAAGAATGAAACTCAAGTAAAAAACAAAACAAAACAAAACAAAAAAGAAAGAAAGAAAAAAGAAAAACCAGATCAGAGTTGTTAGGCCATTGATGGAGTTAATATTAATTGATGCTTATTATTAACCAAAACAGAAATGGAAAAAAAAATGATGCTTGGCTATATCTTTCCAATTGCAGAACTAATTATAAGTAACATTTATTCAATCAAAATATACCAAAGAACTTTTCTTATCCTTTCTCCTTTGGTTTCTCCCACTCTACAGGCTTTCCAGTGACCTTAGAAACGCCCCCACACCATATGTCCACCTCTAATTTCTTTCTTATCTCCCAATAAAACAGCCATCTGGGGGGCGTTTTCAAATGTTCAGATGTAAAGTGCTTAAAATATCAAGAAAACCTATCTTTATAGGGAGTAAGAAAATATAAAAAATACAACTGTTAGCATTTTCCCCTTTTTTAAGTCCCCAACATTCATACATCCATTGCTATGCATAATAAGTGAACCAATTCTAACTAGAAGGATGGTCTCAACAGCCATGCAACAGCGCACTAATGTTCTTCAGCCCTTTGCAGCCATGCTTCAAACTCTCCATACACGTGTGTCCACATTTTGCTCCAGTTTAAACCTTTTCTTCGCTCCATCTGAGCTGGCATACTGCTTTGCAATGTCTGTTAGATAATCATGAAGTGAAGCCAGTTGTAGGAGAAGGTATAGGGAATTTACTTGCTCCATGAAGGCCCCAAGGAGGTGCCCACCATTAAGCAGACATCAGAGGAAATACATATATTTACTAATAAATTGAAGGACTTTTCACAATGGAGGAAGAATGCTTAATCACGTTATAAACTATTCAACTCAATAAAAATGCAGAATTGGAAGGTTTACAAAAACATTAAACAAAAAACAGTGCAATAATTGAGGATAACTATAATTCAAAAGAATTTTAATTTAAGGAGAGACTTAAAGCTGGTGTCTCATATCGGGTACTTGAAAGTGAACCCCAAAAATTTGGGAATCTGGAAACATGCACTTCTAGATCTGGCCTCTAGAGGTGCTGTCTCACCCCGGTTATCTTTTAGTCTGGACAACTCACTCCTCCCGCAAGGGAGATCGGACTGAAGTTTCTCAAAAGGAATTTCACCAAGAAATAAACACATAGAAGAGACTGACATAAGACAAAACATAAGAAACACACAGATTCAAATGACATTAAGGGGTGTGTGTGTTGTGTGTACATATGTTTAATACCTACTATATACTATATATGTGCACATATACGTATATGTTCAACATGACGTGTGAATTATGCTAAAAATCTATACACATTATTGTTCTTCATGCAACAAATATTGAATTTAATTACTGTTATAAGCACTGGGGAAACAGCTTTGTATTTGAGTTGGGTAAAGAGGAAACCATACAGTAAGCAAACAATTAGTTTGAAGAAAGAGAGAGTAACTGGAGTATTACTTTAGAAGGCCTGTTCAGTAAAAGCCTCCATGGGATGTGACATGAAGCTGAGACCTGCATGAGCCAAGGCTGTAAGCTCCGCAGAGACAGGACAAGGGGCAAAAGGTAAGGCTTAGCCCTCTGGGGCAAGTCATTTTATCACAACAACTTTATGTATGGGGAAAATGGGGCTCACAGGGGAGCAAAATGACCTCTCTGATATTCTACAGCCAAGCAGCAGCATTTACAGCCATATATCTGATGGGCTGTTCTACTTAGATTATTTCCTCTCCAATTGGTTTTACCAAACTCCAGTCCAGGCCCCATCCTTTCCATTGCTCTGTCATTTCTAGTCTCATTTCCTCCCCCCAAGAGACTGTAATTCCTCTTTCAAATCTTCTCTAACTCTCACAGGAAGAAAACTTAACGACAGCAGTTGGCACCAACCTCTATCAGAGGGAGTGCTACTTTATTCCTGCAGCTGCTCTCCCTTCCCACCTGTAAGCCCTTGAGGGGAAGAGAGGGAGTATTGTCATTTACCTTTGCAGACCAGGCAACTAGCACAGCCCTTCGCATAGAAGCAATCAAGAAATAAACTTGTAAAAACTATTTGAGGGAAGGATGGAGGAAGAAAGAAAAAAAGGGAGAAAGATTTTTAGTTTAGGATGTAATACAATTTGGAAAATGAGAATAAGAGATTACAGAGAGAAATAAAGGTAGCTTCACACAATTTCTAGACTTCTTATTAGCATTGTGTTATCTTTGCTTCTTGTTTAAATGCATTTAGTACAAATGCATTTCCAACTGTCTTAAATCACACAAGGAAGAAACTCCAATTTAAGTCTATCGGTAAAGGGGACAATGGGAAAAGGAGAGGTGCAAGAGACTCTCCTGGTCCCCTAAAATCAAATATGGGTGGTACTAACTCTGAATGTTAGATCAATGTACATTATTACACCTACTTCTGAAGGAACAGTTAGCTTCCCTGTGAATAAGTGCTATGTGTGTCCCAAGTTTCAGAGGAAGCATAGGGAATGTGTAAATCCAGGAGCTCTAGAGTTAGATTCCCTGGCTTTGCATTCCTATTCCTGTGTTTAACAGCCAGGGGAGCCCCTGCTTCTGTTTCCATATCTTTTCAATGGTAATGTTCACAGCACCCACCCCATGAGGTTGCAGTGATGATTAAATGAACACACATAAAGTGCGTAGATGGGTGTATGGCACCTGACAAGGACCCAGTGCAGCTTAGCTGCTAATGTGGTACTTCCTAAATAAATAAAAGCATGACAAATTATACTGGAGTAATTTGGAGAGAAGGAAGTGTCAATAGTTTTATTACCATCATTCATCACAGTCTCTGGAGATGAAGAGGTTACAACAATTTCTGGAGTTATAGATAGAAGATTTGTTCATGTCCTCTCACTTTTCAGCTGCCTCCTACAGCTTTTAGAGGGGTCAGTGGCCGGAGACGTTCTGCAGTGTCCTTTTGTATATGCTAAACTACTTATATGTCAGTGTTCATTTTTCCTATTGTTTTCATCCATCAAGAATGATGACCAGTATGTGGATTGTACACAGAGGCAGCATGCTCACATGATCACTGATGTTTTAAAGCTTGAGTTAAAAACGGAGGGGGACTTTTGACTTGATTTCTCCCTTCTCCATGATAATAGACAAAGGTGGAATGTAAACAATGAATGTTCTTGACCCTTTTATTAACCCAAAGCCTTAGGTTATTCATGTGTCCCTACTAGAATTTCAAAGAGAATTATAACTCTTTTAAATTTTAAACATAGATCCTGAAGAAACGTTTCAGAAAGGGGATTAAAAATAAAAACAGGACAGCTTTTAATGCCTGAACTAATGGCTTGAGCAGTTTCCATGTCTGGAGTGAAAGTATTAAACATGCAAAGATGTCTTGCCTTTTCTTACCAACCTACCGCTAAGAACCCAGGAGGGCAGCAGTGGGCTAGAAATAGGGTTTCTGTGCCAAATTCTGAAGACAGCCTTTTCCGAGATAATTGGCCTGCGGGCTTGTTCCCTGTGCTGGTGTGCTTTTGAGCTCCTTGCGCAGTTCCACCTGGTACAACAAATGCGCCCATGAAATCTCACTTTGAGCCCTGATGAAATTTAATCCTCTGCAGAACACCTCCGCCCTGTTCTATTAAGTGGGCGAGAGTAAGAGAGTTTCCACGGGATTCTCAGAGAGTTTGTCCGTATCTTAACTATCCGATATCTGATTTCCAAATCCTTCTCAAACAATTCATTTCTGTGAAGATAAATTTATATCTATTCCGAAAACCTTTTCCGTTTCTAGAAAAAGCTACTCATCTTCTTCTTCCTCGCCTTCTCTTTTCTCCCTCCTGGTGAGGATGTTAAAGGGTCTGTGAGTTGATAACCCTAAGCCAGGTCTCCCCGCGGCGTCCTGGTTAGTCCCCGCGCCCTGGGCCGGCGCCTCTCTCCGCCGCAGCGCCCCTTGCCAACCAACTCTGTCCAACTTTCCCTTTCAGACTCCAGCAGGGGCGTCCTCCAGGCAACCGGCTGCGGCGGCCAGAAGCGACCTCGGCTCGGAGACCCCCGAGCTGCTTGCCCAGCGGCGACTGATCACGCTCGCCCGCGCAGCGCCCGCCGGCCCCCTGGCAGCCCGGCAGGTTCCGGAGCTCGGTCTCGCGCTGCACCGCGCCCGCCCACCCTCGGCGTCTGGCGTCCGGCCCTTCCTCCCCCGACCCCAAGCCATCCCACCTCCCATCCTCGCCACCTCTGGGACAGCTCAGCTAAGCTGTGTCCTCTCCCTTGCAAACGCAACGACCACCCTCCCAACCCCCAGCACAACACTCAGCGAGAAAGCCCAGCTGGGTCTAGCCAGTTACACTGGTCAACCAGGGTCTCCGTCGCAGCCGGCCGCCCTAATTCACGCTCATTCATATTCATTCTCTTTTCTCTCCGTCTCTCTTCCTGTCTCCCCAAAGACTCCTAACTAGACAGGCCGATCCTCCCCAGCGGCACTCCCTTTCATTCTTCCCCTCCCACCACACACACACACACACACACACACACACCCGGACCCAGACAGCCCACTCCACTTTCCAGACGCCCACCTCCTACATACTCCCCTCCCCTAAACAGACATTCACCCACTCACCATCTGTAGCCTCCTTCCGCCCCCCGCCCCGCCCGCACGGCTCCCCCTCCCCAAGAAGCAGACCTGCACAGTGGGACGCAGGGACCCCCGCCAGACGCTCGGGCCGTGCGCGCCGCACCGACCTCCGCCCGCCCCGCCGGGAAACTAACAAAGGCGGGCTCTAGCCCGGAGCCCAGGAGCCGCGAGCGGCGGCCGCGGGGCCGGGGAGCCTGGGCCGGGCCAGGCGAGGACTACTCCGGAGTCAGGAGGCAGCAGCGGCGGAGGACGCGGAGGACGCGGATCCCTGGCCCTCAGAGCCGCTCGGACGCCGCCGGCACCATGGGCTGCTGCACCGGGCGCTGCTCGCTCATCTGCCTCTGCGCGCTGCAGTTGGTGAGTGCCCCGCGCGCCCCCGCCCCAGGACAGGTCCCTGCTTCAGGACCGGCCTCTCCGGCTTCCTCTGCGGTTCCTCAGCGCCCGGCCAGGGCGAATGAGTGAGCAGGGTTCTCCTCCCGGCTGGGCTCGCACTCCTTCCCCTCCGCCCGGCTGAGCTCGCACTGCCCTCCAGCCGCGGGCACTCGCCGGGTCGCCCCTGCCCTGCGGGAGGGCGCGGTCTCACTCCCGGTCCCGCGCGCTGGGGTTCGCCGCGCTCCCGCCGGGCGTCGCCACGCGGTCCAGGGGTTGCTGTCCAGGAGCAGGGGGAGCGAGCGATTTCCCCGCCCCTTGATCTGACACCTGGCTTTAGCACCCTTCGCGTTCGTGCCGAAGTTACACGGGGACTTGCGGGCTCTCTCTTCTTAGGATGATTTCCAGGAATGTTGCTTAATTACACGATGCGTGGGAATGCCCAGGTTCTGAGGCGACAGAAGCTGCCTCAACTCTGTTGGTGATGAGTGAGGTGGTCCTTACCTTCAGCAGGTTGAAAGGTGGTGGTAAAGGAGTCTGGGACCTCCAGGAAGGGGGTCAGGCTGTGTGCTTCGCTCCTGCCCTTTCAATTATGCTTTGGATTTTGTGGAAATGTTGCATATTCAGGCGGTGTCAGACTGACAGCTGTCATCAAGGAGAGAACAGAGTGAACGGGCTCCATTGGCGCGGTGCCTTGCAGAGGGAGTTGTGTAATGGGAAGTTAAAAACCAGAGCGGAGGAAAAAAGGGCCTTTCAGAGCAGAGCAAATGCTCCTCTTAATCCCTTTGGATCCTGGACTGGCTCTGTGATCTATTCCATGGTCACTTGAGGTCAAGGCTACAGACCTTTTGAATCAGACTTTGTGTGTGAAAGATTAATAGACATCTCCCTTGTGTTATACTTAAGACAGATTCTGAGTACTCTGCCAAGGTTTCTTCGAAGCATTGTATTTTTTTCAAGTCACAAATATATAACTAGCATATTTTGACAAGCGAGAGGAAAATGCTTGCGATGAACTTTACTTAGTAATGTCATCCCTTGTAAGACTTATTAGCTGAGGGATAAAATCGTGCTTTTTAGTAGTTAGTCCTTGCTCACATGAAGGTTTTAGAATATTTTCACTTTTCTCTTGCCTCAGTGTTCCAGTCTCTCATGAAAAGCTCACTTTGGGTATGCCCTTCATTGTTCACGTAATGCATGCATAATTTATGTATTCATAGGTTTGAAACCACTGACCACTTTTTAATTCTATTGGATAGTGCCTTTTGTCATGTGAAATACTTGAATTAAACATATTTTATAGTTTTCTTGAAAAATAATTTTAAAAATTTACAACAACATGAATGTTTTCTTTCACTAAGAAGGCAGGAGCTTGAGTTGTACTTTGGTTTTTAGCAATAGACACGGCTTATAAGTTGGAAAAACTGACTAAACATGTAGTCAACCCTTGATTAAATGTAAGATTATGGATGGGCCTGCTGGATTGCATAATCTATAATGCATAACTTCTATTTTACATGGAAATAAGTAAGGTTTTTATGTAGCAGATTTATCAATGCAATTATGATTTTTTTAACAGGCATTGAAATATCTGTGATGATAATGTTTTTGAGGTTTCACCCATCAGCCAAGCATACCCCTCTTTCCAAGTGCAAATTCTCAGTTGATGCAAATGCAACTTATATGTCAAAGTTTATCCCAAAATTCCATTTTTTTTTTAATGAAGTCTTCCTTGGTGCTCCAGGTAAAATTCCTTGTATTCCTATAATCTCATAGGACTTCACTTTTTCCTCTGGTATAGAACATTTGGTACTCTCTTAAGTAATTTTAAGTCATTTACGCATATTTCTCACCATTAGATTGTAAGCAGCTTGAGGGCAGAGACCATAGTATTAGTGATATTTGCACACTTTGCAAGTTATTAGAGCTCATATTAGGAGCTGAAACATATTTGCTGAATTTCTGATAATACCTAATATTTGCAATCCATACAGGATTTTGACATAAACATTTCTTTTGACTTTTAAAACTATCCTCTGATGTAGATACTCATTTTGTTTGTTTACAGGTGAGGAAGTTGATATTCATAGAGGTAAACAGGTTTTCCATAATCAATAGTTTTTGGATGGTAGAGATATTGGGGTGGCATTAAGCATTTAACAACTGGATTGTAAACAAAACAAAACATATGTATATATTACATTATAATATCATACAAGATAATCTTTATGTGAAAGATGTGTAGCTCTCAATTGACAAATGATAGCAATAGTACAATATGTAATAGTCTTTAGTGCGTATTCCATATAGCCATTCAATTCTGGGAGAATCTGTTTGCTGAGTTTGACAAACTCTTAGTTTTATAGTTCTGACATGAATGTTGGTGAATATTTTTGTTTGCTTTAAAAAGAAACAGGAAAGTGAAACATGGAAGAAAATATTGGAATTTTACTCCATCAATTACATGAACGGATTCTTGGCTGAATTGGATAATAGTTTTCAAATACTTAAAAATTATTTCCTCAGTTTCTTTCATGCTATTGACAATTGATGTCTATAGACATGACACACTTTTAGGTTTAATATACACTATTTAAAATATTTCTCTTTTATTTAAAAAGTCTAGGTAATCAATCAACAAAACAGTAAGCAACCAGTGATTTGTGGAGTTTGCCAAATTATTCGGTGCAACTACTCCCACCTTGGTCAATTTCAAATGTATCTTTATATAGCATTTCCATCATACACATAAAATAGGCATAACCTCAAAAGTATTGTTAAAGTAAAAGACAGCAAATAATTAGGAAAGAATAAGTGTTAACTATTCAGTACCTTTGTTTTTAGCAGGATTTTTTTAAATTTAAGTTTGCATAATTTAATTTTTAATAATGGCTTAACAACTGGCTCACAAAATTCCTAAAAATCTAACAAAACCAATTCTAACTCTAAGCCCATATAAGCCTGCTTCAGCATATAATAGGGTAGGGACCCCTGTTTCCCAGATCTGGTACACGTGCCACTGAAACCAACTGTCTTTTTTGCCCTTTTGTGTTTTTTCTGCTTCCACCTACTGTCAGACAATGGTGGTTATGAGGCAGTAAACTAGTGTGAGTGTTGAAAGGGGATGGCATTGGGAGCACACATCTGCTGAAGATAATCTACATGCTTATGACTAAGGCTTGACTGGGGAGGTCATTCAATAGATAGTAAGTTCTTCCTAAAAGTTAAAGAAACAAATAAGAGCTTTTTATTACTTTTATTCCCATTTTATATGAACTACTGTCTGGAATGGGAAAATAAAAACTCAAATTGGAAAATCTATTTGGAGAAAACATATCCTTTTCAAGCTTGTATCTGTGGATGAGCATTGGTTTGCAAAATCTCAGTCACTTTCTACTTTTTTTTACTCCACTGCTCTGGCTGACTTTCATCATTACATTTTCTCCAGTCTTCTGCTCCAAAGACGTTTGTCCCATGGTTTGAGTTTGTGCTCCTCCTGATTTTGCTAGATGAAATTAAAGAGAAAGTAAAAAGCATGAATACAGGTCCAAACTATGTACAATAAATCTTTTTTTTTTTTTAAAGAAGAGATTTGTTACTGTGTCACTGATTCATGAAGTCATCCAAGAACCTTTAAGTATACTTTTTTGTAAGGATACTTTGTTTTGCTTGTTTTATAATACTGTATATACTTATCATTAGATATGTGTAATCTATACATGAAAAGAAACACTTGATCATATGCTTTTGGCACATTATTTTCAGGTACCACAGTTAAACCTTAATTGCATGGTTTCAGGGTCTGACACTCCACATCTATTTCAGAGCCATTTTCTGAGACGACCCTCAGTGAAGCACTGAACTAATTTTGGCAGGCATTGTTCCCACAGAGCTTTAGACATCTGTCCAGCCTCACAGAGGTCAGACTCCAAGGCATGTTCAACACAACTTTGTCTCTGGATGTCATTATTACTCATGGGCATTCATTGCATCTTGCATCACTTCAAAGTGAAGGTCTTATTACCATTAGACCTAGGAATTAGGGAAACAAAACTCAAAACTCTCACTGGACATATCTGTAGTACCAGAAACTCTATAAGATTTAGAGAAAATAAAGCAGCTTTTAACTCATAGATGTGTAATTTTAATTGTACAGAACATCTAACTGGGTGTAGTGTCTTATGCCTATAATCCTAGCACTTTGGGAGGCCAAGGTGGGAGGATTGCATGAGGCCAGGAGTTCCAGATCAGTCGGGGCAACATAGCGAGACCCTGTCTCTACAAAGACTTTTAAAAAATTTTAGCTGGGCATGGTGGCTTGTGCCTCTAGTCCCAGCTATTTGGGAAGCTGAGGTGGGAGGATCGCTTGAGTCCAGGAGATTGAGACTGCAGTGAACTACGATGCCACCACTGCATTCCAACCTGGGAGACAGTGTGACACTCTCTGTCTAAAAATAAATAAATAAGTTAATAAATAAATAGAGAACATCTTCTCATATTAAAGAAAACCCACATTTTTTTTTCTCACAGTGGAAATGAAGTTTAGATAATTTTCTTTCCATACCACATTCAAATCATCTGTGAGCAAAGCACCTATGACACTAGAATGCTGAAATAAATGTGTTAAGAGGTGTCTGAAGAGGGGTGGTGTAGCAGTGGTAACATGTTTTTAACTAAGCGCTATGAAAGGTGCAGCTCACCTGTCACAGATATTGGACAGTGAATGCCGAAATATATTTTTTTACTATGTAGTTATACTGACACTTTGGCGTTGACATAGTTTTAATTTTAATCGTTCTTTTCTTCTCTTGTGCAATATAATTCTCAATCATTTTGTTTCCATTCTCTTTCTTTATTTCAATACTCTGGTTCATGTTATGAAACTTAGAAAAGATAAAGGTTAGTGAGATTCAAATTTTGGCTATTAATGAGACTTGCGTTTTACTGTGACTGGTATTGAAATCATTCTGCACCAGCCAATACTGAAGGGTTACATCATAAGTAACAAAATGAATTGTGGTGCTTAGGTTGTGTGTGTGTGTGTGTGTGTACAGGTCCTGCAGATGTGTTTGGATACATAAGGGTTCTGTTTTAGATAATTTAAGATTCCAACACTTGAGGCCAAGTAGCTTTCAGGTAGATGAGTGTGGAACCCAGATGACAAGCGTGGACTGCATATTTAGAATTAGGAATCAAGAACAATATTGGTATTTTAAAAAGCCCTGGATGAGATCACCGTGGGAGAGAGTAGATAGTTGAGACTAGAACTGAAAACAGGACTTAATACAGAGTGAGTAGAGAACAAGGAGCCAGCAAAGGATACAGAAGAAGAGGTCTTGTATTTAAAAGCAAGTTTTAAAAACTTGCTTTTAAAAATAGGGCTGACATTTCAAGAGAAAAGTAAAACAAAACACAAAAAATGTAAAGCTGGAATCATCGGTAGTAAAAAGGATATACAGCAAAAAATGATTATTATCAAATTGTATCTTTTGATTTTTTTCTGAGAAGTTAAAAGCAAAACTGTCATTTCAAAATGATAGTTATTAAAAATACATGAATTGTCATACTTTTGAATTCTGTCCTAGGAAGCCAGGTCTGTAGAGGCAAAGTCAACGTAAGAAGTGATTTCCATGGCATGCAAATCATGGTGTAGCAAGAGAGTCATTTTATTTCATGAGAATTAATTAACAAAGAATTTTATTAAATGTTTAGTAAAGTACTAAGCAGTCATTTAAAATAGCATTAACATTAATATAGTTAACATGGATTAGTTATAATAAACGACATAGACCCTTCAGTTAACAGCGCATTTTGTTTTTATGAATAATTGAGTAAATAAGAGAACACTCTGACAGCAGAGAACTAAGAAGAGTGTTATGAGAAGAATTTTGTCCTCCAAAAAGATACACTGAAGTCCTAACTCCCCATACCTCAGAATGTGATTTTATTTGGAAATGGGGTTTTTATAGAGGTAATTAAGCTAAAATGAAGTCATTAATCCCTTATGACTGACGGAATTAAAAACAGGAAATTTGACACAAAGACAAGCACAGAGTAAAGACACTGAAGATGCACAGAGGTAAAAATCACTCATTTAAAATAAAAATCAAAATCAGAATGGAAAACATGGAATTGGGAGGCTTTCGAAATAAGATGGCAGACAAGTTGTTACTGAGCTAGAGAGACGGTAGATCTTCCCTTTTTTCCAAGGTGCCATGTGAAGACTACAGATTGGAGTGAGCCTGGGATTGTTGGCAAACACCGGGAAGCCAGGGAAAGGCAAGGAGGGAGCCCCCTGCAGGTTTCAGAGGGAGTGGGCCCTGCGGACACCTGGATTTTGGAGTTCTAGCCTCCAGAACTATGAGATAAGTTGCCGCACTTGTTTTAAACCACTTGTTTGTGGTACAAGGAAACTAGCAACTTAATACACAGAGAAGGCTAGTCTGGAGTGTGTTTTAAGGGAGGAAAAACCTAGGGTCTATTAAAACCACTTAAATGGTGAAAGAAATGCTTATGTTCAATGTGCATACGGATTTGGGTTGGTGTGTGGCAGAGGGCTGAGACCAAGTCAGGACAGCAAAAATTAGAGTCAAAGGGTTAAGTTCTTAGGCTAGCAAAAACAACAGGCTGGGCTTGAGGACTCTTGCACAGTGCTGCCCTCATGAGAGTCTATGGATCAGCAGTATCAAAATCACTCGTGGAAGCTTCTGAATGACAGTGGCTCAAGCTCACCAGGATCTACTGGACAGAAATATTTTGGAGAAGAACTCCAGAGTCTCAAATTATTGATAGCTGCTTGCATGATTCTGAGGTAGATCAAGGTTTGGGAATGTTTACTCAAATGAAGAGTCCCCTGAGTCTGAAGAACTTGAAGAGAAAAGAAGGTGGATACTTCGTAAGGCTGTTAGGGGCAAACCCAGTTTCTGAAAGTAAGTTGTGAGCAGAGTTAGCTGAGTTGCCACTCTGAATGTCCATGGTTCTTGGAGATTTTAGGACGACTACTGGATGTGGTGTCTCATGCCTGTAATCACAGCAATCTGGGAGGATGTGCTTAGGTGGATCACTTGAGGCTAGGAGTTTGGGACCTGCCTGGGCAACAAGGTGGGACCCTGTCTCTACAAAATAATAATAATAATAATAATAATAATAATAATAATAATAATAAATAACCAAACAGTAAGATGAATGCTTGTCCTGGCTCCTTGGGAAACTCAGGTGGGAAGATTGCTTGAGCTCGGGAGATCAAGGCTGCAGTGAGCTATGATCGTGGCGCTGTATTCCAGCTTGGGTGACAGGACAAGACTCTGCCTCTAAATAAATAAATACATAAGTAAAGTTTCAGAACTAGTTGCTTCTCTTATGGAAGCTTAATGTCTGTGATACCATGGAGTCATCCTAAGGGGCTCTTCAAGGGCTGTGGTCTGTATCAGAGGGAGTGTCGTGTTTCCAACTTGAATAGCTCAGTCACTGAGACTGCCTGTCCTCTGCACATGTAGCACCTGGTGTATTTGCAGTAGGCTCTCTGCTCTTTTAGGTTGTAGGCTGGATCAGGTTCACTTCTGGTCTGGAGAGGAAGTCCAGATAGAAGGCTGAGGAGGAAGTGGGCCAGGTGCCCCCTCACAGCCCCTTTGAACATTGCATCTATTTCTTTAGCCCAGGACAGTAAAGACCACTTTGCTTTCATAAAAGTGCCTCAGGGCTCATACTGCATGATTTCAAGATTTACCTGAAATAGATGATTCAACATTTCTTCTAGAGGATACACTAAAATGGTTTTAGACCATATTTTTGAAGATGACAAATGTTTCTATTTTTGCTTTACAAGCCAAATTTCTTATTTTTAATTGGCAAATAATGATAGTATATACTTATGAGGTAATTTGATGTTTTGATATATGCATAGAATGTGGAATAATTAAAACAAGCTAATTTACACATTAATCACCTCATATATCATTTATTTATTTGTTTTTTTGGTGGCACGATATTTGAAATTTACTCCCTTGGCAATTTTGAGATATACAACACAGTGTTATTAACCATAGTCACTACGCTGTGTTATAGATCTCAAACCAGAGACCTTATGTTTGTAACCCTGATGAGCATTAGTTTGAATATATCCTACTGATACATATTCATAAGAAAGTTCTGCAGTTCTCACGACATAAGTCTCCCAGACATATAACTACGAAATTTATAACATCCATCAGACCTTTTCTCTCTTAAGCTTCAGTTACTTATTTCACCTCTTATTTTGTTGACTAATACTTTATATTCTTTTGGTTGAACCTAATTTGTTTTGTTTGTTTGTTTATTTATTTATTTTTATTTTTTAGAAAAAGAGAGAAAAGGAGAAAGAAGGAAAGAAACAGCAAAAGAAGGAAAAAAAAGAATGAAAGAGAGAAAGAAAGAGGAAGAGAAAGAGGGAGAGAGAATGGGATTCTTGTTTTATTGCTCAGGCTAGAATACAGTCTAAATATGGGTATTAAAAACCTCTTTTATGCTAATAATTGTGCTTCACAATGGAGACAGGAAGGAACAGGGGATGAAAATAACAAATAAGCAGCCAACCAATATTTAATTTAAACCTGTGAAATGCTATGCAATTGCTGAGGAGTGATTTACTTCCAGTTATGTGGTCACTTTTAAAATAGGTATAATGTGATACTGAGAAAAATGTATGTTTTGTGGATTTGTGGGAGGAGAGTTCTGTAAATATTTG